>JAQOOI010000031.1:0-262092 GCA_028554645.1 Omphalotus guepiniiformis
CCCTAACCCTAACCCCTAACCCCTAACCCCTAACCCCTAACCCCTAACCCTAACCCTAACCCCTAACCCCCTAACCCTAACCCCTAACCCCCTAACCCCTAACCCCTAAACCCTAACCCTAACCCCTAACCCTAACCCTAACCATTTCCCATTCATCTATTGATACTGTGACTTATTCGTTGACGATCGCAAAAAGAACACGTTCAGAAGAGTTGTCTACGACGGATTGACCTTCTTTTAGCCAACTTTTATAGTATTGCGTTCCTGTATGACTCACCAAATAAAGAACAAACTTCAGAAGTAAAAAAGAGAAGTGATCTACGACGGAAGTACCTTGAGCACCGTATATCACTCGAAGCATTCGTATTACCGACAGACTCCACAATCTAAAATTTACACGAGTCGTCTACGACGGACAAATATGCCTTGAGTGTCACTTAGTACTTGTACGAAACCACCAGAACTCGAAGGAATGGTTGAGGTGTTTGCCCTGGCATTGATCGTCGATCACGAACGGCAGGCGCTTGAACCAGTCGTCTACGACGGAGATTGAAGGGAAGAGGACGAACTGCACCACAGAAATAGAAGAAAAGTGTGAGGTCTGATTATCGCATAACAATGGACGAACTGTTCTTACTCAGCTGACTGTGTAGAGAACACACCCACGATATACATTCATCTACTACGGAGAAGTGTGAGTCAAGAGGTAAAATAGCAACGAGTGCGTGGACTTACCGAATTTTGCCTATTAACGACCAAGATCAGAATTTTGAGACCTGTATAAGCCCCGTCTACGACGGAAAGTGTTTATAAAATGTTGTTATAAAATGTTGTTATTATAAACGTTCAGCGCTCAGCTCTTTGATGGTGTCGGTCTTCACCTCAACTCACGAAATGTTTTCCAGCAAGCAGTAATCAACCAACCAATTTAAAAGAGGATGTACGAATGAATTGCTGCTTTTTCAAAAAATTGTTCAACAAGAGATCAAACTATAGCTACGCTTCCCAGTACGAGTACTCTTGGCATAGCAGTGAGTCCGCGAGGCTATTGATACCATTTTGGAATGCTGCTGTGTGGGAGACCTTCTGCTTCAGCTGCACTTTCCATTCCGTCGCCGTCAGAAGTTTCGCCTTTCCTTCTGTAATCTGAGCAAGTCGTCTCTGATACCAATTTTCGCAATCGACCGACCAGTAACCAACATTGCATCCTCCCTTCTCCCATGTCGCGGCTTTCGGCCACCATGACCGTTCCTCCACTTGTGTTCCCCTTCCTGAGCAACATAGAAATAGTGTCAGTGTCTGGGCATGTAGGGAGATTCAGTAGAAAACACCCACCTGTTCTGACGAAGTACACACCGCATATCATATTCTCCGTTTGAACGTCCAGGGCGACATCGTCGACAACATAATACTTTTCGGCTTCCTCGATGACTGCGTAATTCGTCTTCGACGGACCACATGTGACAGATTTTGGATCCACGATGTCCTGTGCAAGTCTCCACAAAATACCACCACGCATGCGTGCAACGCGTCCCAACCTAGACCGCAAGAGATCATTCTTGGTCTCCTCGTATGCTGCATATTCAACCACATCGAATTGATGGCCTTGAGATCGGACACCAAGTGCTGCAATGCGTTTGTTTTCGATTGGAGGGGGAGGCCTGGTGCGCACAAGCTTGACTGTCGAGAATCGAATACCCCGTTCAAGAAGACTTCTTGCTATTGCTAGGATACCCGTTTGATTTTCGCGGTAGATTTGGACAACGGTTGTTGCGTCGTATAATGCTAGGACCCACCATTGCCGGTAAAGAGGGGTGGCACGTATGCCAATCAAGTGTAAGTTCTTCCCCACCCTCTCGTATTGCCAGTTAAGGTGATGATGGATATCCTTGGCAAGTCGAGGTTCGAAGTCCCAGAGAGGGGGAAAAGCTCTGGGATTCTCTTTATTGGCAACAACAAAGTTGTAAACGTCTACTGCCGCTGGCGCAAGTTCATCTTCGACGAAGGCTTTCATCCCAAGACGAACCATGCAGTCAAATGTTTTGGTCACGTTGGAAGCGCAATTGTCATACTTTCTCATACGGGCGTCGGTAACATACGGAGTATTGGCACGAAAACCGTATCGAGTGTGAAGGACATTCTCCAATGACATTGTCTGCACCACATTGCGAGGCACGATGTCTCCAAAATAGTGCTTCACATCAGTGATATGAAGGTCGCGGCTAGCACCCTCAGATACTGTGGAAATAGCAGTGGGCAGCATGATGGCAGTGGAAAGTACTGTTGTTGTTGTCGAGGCTGAACCAGGAGGAATTGGCATTTGTGGAGGCAACGGTTGACGGGTGACGACATTGCTACTGTGTTTCTGCGACGACGGAGACGATATTGGAGATACTGGTTCTGATGGCTGGTCTCCATAGTCGGATTCGTCGTCGTCGTCGTCGACCTGTCTAGGGAGCTCGAGATCCCATTCGTCCAGAAAGCCATAATAGGTACGACGAGCTCGATGTATGGCACCCCATCTCACTTTCCAATCCCGACGCGGCACCAGGTTTCTCAGTTCGTGCCCACCCGCACAACATACCCACTCAAACATCGCGACTCCAACAGTTGGCTCCCCCAAAGTGAAATCAAAGTTCTCCCCTACGGCCTGTACCTCTCTCTGGGTGCGAGCTTCACGTTCGCTCTCGCTCTCGTGAGAAACGAATTCGTTCTCTTCATCAGCCATTCGCTTTTTGAATTCAGACATTGTTTCGCGTGGTAGCTGGCGTGATGCTGTCGAAGGAACAGGAAGGGGTGCAGTCGTCGTCGACAGAGTGGAAGAATCACCAGAAGCATCGATATCCATCTGAAGACTTGAATCGAAAGCCTCGGTTTCCAATACTGCATCAGGAGGAGTCTGTTTGTCAGACGTGGCGTCAGAGCGAGTCTTTGGCGCGGGTTGCGCACCAAATGCCATGGCCGCTCGTGCCTTGGATTGTTTTGTGTCTGACTCGGTAGGAAAGTATTTCTTCATGTACTCAGTGTCAAGAACCGGATAAGGCTGGTAACCCCACCAAATCCATAAAGGCACGTGTGCTATTTTGAACGCAGGGAAGCTAATTGCCCAGACCGAATGATACCCATTAACATAGGCTCCTGGGCGGAACCCAGGTGAGAAATCACAGATAAATGACTTCTGAAGTTCCGTGAGCCACTGCGCGTATACGCCTTGCTCACGACAGGCAGTGACCCACCCCGGTTCACGAAGCTCGGTGTCGGACTCGGACATGTTAGAAGCGATGGCAAAAGAACACAATGCAGAGAGGCAGATGAAAGCATATATAGCTCTATAGGCAACAGCAAGGAGATTATCGTCGTTGTTGTAAGAATCGGTGTAACCGCAACTACTAGGTAGGAAAAGTACACCCAGCTCTCTGTTGTCAGGATACCGTCGTTTCATAAGGAATGTAGCTAGGCCGCATAGCGCGGTCTCCAGACGTTGCCATGAGCTGATAACATTCGGGTGAAGCCGTCTCCTCGGGTAATGGCCGCGTGAAACTGACACGATTGGGAGAGGTCGAGCAGTGACGTCCAAGCGCGAAAAAATAGCACCTTCGAACCTCGGCCTGACGGGCCAGAATGCGAGATATGGATAGAGGTTAGACATCCAGCGGGGTTTAACGAAATCAGAAAAACGAAAGTTGGCTGGGATTTGTGCGTCAAAGCGAGGAATTGGTGTCTGTAGAGTGGTAACGTTCGGTGATGACCAGTACCCAAACAGTTCGGGGTCATAAAACACTTTCGAGTCTACGAATTTCTCCATCTCGACGCTTGAAGCAAATATTAGTTTGAGTAAAAGGTCGAGTACACATGAAGGCTTACCAATGATCAAATGTCTTCAATTACAAGAGGGCCGTCGTAGACGTCCAGAAACGAGTCCAACGTAGGACCAAGCGAATCGATGAAGTGCAGAGGTGAAAGCTGATGAAGTGTAGGTAAGAGAGTGCGGCGGAATGGCTGAATGAACAATTGCGCACCTTATGAGTTCAGTTTCGTATCCCTGTGATTATGTTGCTTTCTGCACTTCAATATAAACCGTTCGTGCACGTTCGTACCCCCAGTAGTCGCAAAGATCGGTTGAGGCTATCAAAAGGAACGAGAAGTTTACTTCTCGTAGCTTCTGAATACGGGCGTCGAGTCTTGAAGGTGTCACGCACAGGGAGGGTGAAAGAAGTTGTACTTCTTGCAGCCTGATCGTCGTGGTACTGAACAAAGCTGAACAAAGGACAAAGACGCTTCAAAAGCTGTGCTGTGGGAACTTTCGTCACGATGCCGCGGCAAGCCACTTACGTACACTTTTCGTTGGTGGGGTTAGGGGTGGTAATTTTCACATTGCATTTTAGGAGCCGTCGTGGACGGATAAGTCTCGAGCACAGAACCTGGTTGCTTCGAAGAATATACATACATTTGGCTAAAGTACCATTACGGTCTCTCTTTCCTCAGCACGACGATATACTTACTAGGTGGCGAACAGAGTTAGCAATAAGAAAACGAGCTGATATTACATCGACATCCGCATCCGAGAACTTAATTTCTACACTCAGCAAATGCTCGTATCTGTGAGATGCGGACACGCTGCATTGCAATCGTAACAGTCAGCACTCGAAGTAAATTTTTGAACATAATGGTTTACGCACGACATACGGTGAGCATGTACTCTCAAAGTGCGAGGCCCTCCTCCGTCTGACGATGGTAATGCAGGGGTGCCTTCAAAAGACAACGTCGTCATCGAATACACTGACATCTATCAATTGGGAGCGGAAGCACATGACCTACATTCTCCGACTGCGTTGTCCTGAGCGTAAATCTTGTACAATGAACAAAAGTCGATTCTTCACAGATACCAGACAAAGGGTTACATGTGTAATACAGCACGGGCCTTGTGAAGGGAGGTTAAGTGTGACCGTCGTCGACGGATGCCACGAGTATGCACTCACCAAAAAGACAGAGAATTCATGCAGTACAAGCCTTGTCGGGGATCGAACCCGAGCATTCTACACACACCGAACAATGAATGACGGCCACGTCGCCACAAGCCTTGTTGGGTTGGTCGGTTGTTGTTGTGAGAAGAATTTGTTGCAGGTGACCACCAAGTATAGTGCGGATAGCTGCAGAAAGATCGGGGACGCGTAGGAGAAGGAACAAGAAGGTTTACTTCTTGTTGCTACAAGTGAGTTGGTCTTGTGGAAGAAGGGTAGGGTACAAGAAGTGTACTTCTTGTAGCCTGTCGTCGTGGTACTGGACGAAGGAGGGATCAAAGCTGTGCTGTGGGAACTTTCGCCAACGACGCCGAGGCGAGTGCCGCGGTATGCCCAAATCGGCAGTGTTGCAGTTCTCAGTCGTGCGTCCGTGAATAAGGGTGGGTTTTCATTCACAAACAAGAACGGACAAACATCAAACTATGAATCCTCCGAGTCATACATCCACGTCGTACTGCCCCGTCTTTCCTTGCGCCTGTGCACTACAAATGTGCTTGGACACAAGTCACACATAGTACTCATCCGGATCTGGAAATACGAATATGGTGTTCTGCAGATCCTCATATCTGTGAGCGAGATGCGGGCACGCTGTACTATACTCCAAGCGTAACAATTAGCATCAAAAGTAAACGAAATTGAATAGGATTAATACGCACGATACACAGTGAGCAAGAACCCTCAAACTGTCTATCAGCTCCGGTTTACGAGGCCTCCCATCTGATGTGAGGGCAATGATTATTGAGGAATGCCTCCAAAAGACAACGCCGTCTTCGGCTCGAGTGCAATGACCATTGCATGTATCAATTGGAAGCGGACCCGGACCGAAGCCGATGACCCAGAGGTATTCTGGTTCTCCGTCCACACTGGCCTGAGCGTAAATCTTTTGCGATGTCACTGGACCGGTATGCTGGAAATAGTGCGAGTTTATGAGTGCATCATAGAACGCTACATTCCACCCCATGGGGTGTTCGTCGACAATGAGAGGAAACGGGGATGCGTTCGTCGAGTCGTGAGCAAGATAAATCCCGTGGTAGAGTCGCTGATCAGGCTAACATAACAAACAACAGGTAAGTCACGCAACGACAGTGTTAGGATTCAACAACAGACATACCCGTATCAAGAGCTCCAAATCATGATCAATCTGACGGTCGACACTTGCTCGGTCCATGTGGATTGTACTGAACGCATTTTGAGATGGCTTTTTAAGTCAGACCGTTCTGTGGCTGAAGGCGGAAATTACCTGTTTTGATATGGCTAAAAAAAGTGGCGCAGGTAACAGCATGTAAAGAAGCCGAATTATATGAATTGCAGCGTTGTACAGACGTGAAGTGCGTAAGAATAGGTACAGTGCTTGATCTAAGAATCCACATCCATGGGCTCCTCCTCATCCGAGTCATCCTCATCCTCCCATGTCGGTTTCTTTCGGCACAAGATCCGCGGAGCAGGGCCGGTAGTACCACGAGGAAGGCGCTCAAAGCCTTTCACCTTCTGTTGCGTACTCCACAATTTATCGGAGCACGCATGAGGTATCCAATATAGCTGGAACACCCTTCTGCGAAGCTCGCTCCGTAGAGCAGCTGCTGTCTTCCGTTTCATCCCTGACGTAAGTTCCTTCCAGTTCCTATAGTACGTGCACTGCGTGTAGTTTTGAATCTTCAAAGATGCCTCATGGCCCTTGAGGGGGAACAGGTGATTGAACGCAAGTTCGTAATCTCCTTTGGACGCAACTTTCCATCTACACGCTGTCCAGTTGTCTGACAACGTAAGATTCATGTAAAGGTCTTCTGTAACTGTGACGCGTTGGCCTGGGGGTATTTTCAGGTAACCCGATCCACCTTTCGGTGATGGTGACTTCACAGCAAGATCAATCAGGAACTGCCTCCACAATTGAGACGCCACTTCATCGATGTTACCGCTGACACTCGGCACACTTTCGCGTTCCCCCGACTCGTCCTCCATATCTGACCCCTCCACTCTAAGCGGCGGAGGAAGCGCATGCCCTTTCGAGGCCAGATCGAACGTGATGCTTGGTGAGTCGGACTCGCCAGCGATAGGAATGAAAGTCGGAGTTCTTCTGCTTTTGTTCGACACGAGCCGGTGAGGGTGAACTGTATCTCGAGGAAGCAGTCCCTTAGGATCGAACTTGTAGCGTATATCTTCC
The DNA here is from genome assembly GCA_028554645.1 of Omphalotus guepiniiformis. Taxonomy (NCBI): domain Eukaryota; kingdom Fungi; phylum Basidiomycota; class Agaricomycetes; order Agaricales; family Omphalotaceae; genus Omphalotus; species Omphalotus guepiniiformis. The sequence continues at coordinate 7,183 of JAQOOI010000031.1, forward strand.
CTCGTAGCATTGAATAGATAACGGAAATCCTCATCGGGGAGCCAGGCATCAGGGGCTACCCGCATTCTTGGCACATCGAATTCTACCACAATACGACGGAGAAATATTGCCCCGTACGGATTATATGGAAGTACGGGATTGACATCGTCACCTGAGAACTCATCGTCATCGTCATCGTATCCCGCCGCCGAAGTGAACAACACCGTATTGAGATCTATCTCAAATGCATCGGTGAGAGGAAGGACTGTCCGCATAAGGCTTCTTGCCGCGGATCCATCGTCGGGACGAGCATGAAGGCCATTCAGCAGCCAAACACATGCGGCCGTTAGGTAGAGTGCCTCGTTGATGACGCGCTTGCGAGGGTCACTGAGTGCTTGCTGCATTAGGACACGACTGATGGCTTCAACACGGTACGACCTGAAATTCCTACACACAGGTTAGCCCAAGTTCGTTGTCGATCATTACTAGCAAAGACTTACCACCACACTGATCGTCGGAAAGATAACAAAGAACCAAGGACAACACTGCGTGATACCTTCAGGAGAACCTCTGTGGCATATTTGAAAGGAACTCGGATTTCGATGCGAGCGTTGGATGCACTATCAGTGATGGCATTCTTATACAGATTGAATAGCCCCTCAACGAAGGCAGGGGGTTGGGTAGAGCCCATAGCCGAGGCAATATCAATCGCCTTCCCGTGATGTTGTCCGTCCGGATTGTAAGTGAGTGCCTTGTCCGTGGTGTACATCTGTAGATATGCGGCCTCGTATTGTCCTCTCCCGTGAGTCCCGGGCTCAATCCTACACCCAGACACAGCCATGAGATGACTGACGATGTCGCGGGAATATTTCGAGCTACCCAATGACGTGATGCGGCTAGCATCACGGTCAGGGATATTCAGGACTTCACGCACCATGTGGAAATGCGATGAAGTCATCCACTGGAGGCACCGTTCGTCTTCGCTGCAGTACTCGACTCCAACGTCAATCCACCAGTTTCCATTCCGTAACGCTTCCTCAGGTATCTTCGCTTCCTCCATGTAGGCTCGTAGACTCTCCTCGGCTGCTCGACGCCTCATGGTGTGTTTGGTCCCGAGCTTCGTGCCGCGGATAGTATGAGTGAAAAAGAAATCTTGTGCCCACAAGACATCAAACTCCGCCAGCTTAAAACGAAGTTTGGCTGCGAGTTCGGGAACTACCCAGTCCGGGATCATCTTCGTTTGATAGGCCATATGGCCTGATCTCTTCCTGGCGCGAAAGATCTCGTCGCGATATGTGGCAGGCCAGTCGCCCTTGTCGTGTGGAAGCAGTTCTGCAATAGCGGGGCGAAGACCTTTCTCATAGAAAGCGACTCTCTGATCAGCCGAGAGCTGTGGTCGGAGAGAGCCCTCACCCGCCAGAGTCGGGAAGAAGATATGGATTTGGTGTCGCATTCCCCAACTTCCGATTTGAAAGTTTGGTATACGATGCAGCGCTACATGCTTGTGACCCTAATTGAAGTTAGCTATATGAAGAAGTCTCGAATTATGACGATGGTACTCACATTCCTTTGCCGCACTGGGTACGTTAAGTGAATGCTCGTTTTTAGGACTTCCGCCGGGTTGGGGATTGGAGCGATGTTGACTGTACCCTGGACAAGGATGTCATTGGTGATTCCAATGACAGAGTCATAGTCTCGAGTGACGGAGATGCCAGGATTCTGGCCAGTTTGGAAAGCGTTCCGCGTAGGGTCGATGACAGCCTGGTGCCCTAAACCCACATGTTCTCCGGTAAGGAGAAAGCGCTGGAACTGGACATTGTCCTCTTCATCAAGCTCTTTCGCCGCACGTATGTAGTCTCGAAGGGAGTACGCTTTCGGGGGTAGTGTAGAATACAAGTTTGGGGACATTGTAGATGGCGGGTTGGCACAAAATTCAAGTAATACGAATGTTACGAGTGCAGAGTTCCAATGGAAAAATTGGGCAGGTGTACTTTTTGAGCGAAGACTGGTCATTTTATAGTACTTATCGCAACAACAATCGTACAGAGTTATCAAATGAAAATAGTTCTATCGTGACTTGAGTACAAAGGAACTTCCACCGATAACGAGGATGCACTGAGGACGAGATTGGCGTGAGGAATGTAAGCGAGCTTCGAGTTACACGATTAGAAGATTGTACTCACAAGTAAGGATATCCGTCGACGACGTAAAGAAAAACAACAAAACCCCCCCTTCTAACCCAGGAAAGTAACCCAGGAAAGGATCCGTCCAGGAAGGATGCACAGAGGGTGCGTGTACCGTCGTGTATAGAGGAGCTTGTTGCATGGCATCGTGCCCGGAGATGAATTCCAAGCAGGACAAGAGCGGCGCGAGGATAGTTGGTTGAGTTAGTTAGTTATAGTTATAGTGCCTAGGCGTGTTTGATCGATCACCCGTGTCGAGAGTGAACTCTCGCCAGGGGTTAGGGAAGGGGTAAGACCCGTGTCGAGAGTAAACTCTCGACAAGGGCACTGACGGAGGAGGTAGCCACGATGAAGGGTGAGAGGGACTCCGAGGTCAAACGCCGAAGTCAGTTTAAGACTCCGCTTGAAATAGAAGATTAGATTAAGATGATCGCGCTTCTAATCATCGTATGGAAGCCTCAGCCAAATAGATGCAAGCCAGCGATCATCTCTTCATCTAATCTTTATATCGAAGCCTCAGCCAAACAGATGCAAGCCAGCGATCATCTCTTCATCTAATCTTTATATCGAAGCCTCAGCCAAACAGATGCAAGCCAGCGATCATCTCTTCATCTAATCTTTATATCGAAGCCTCAGCCAAACAGATGCAAGCCAGCGCTCATCTTAATCTAATCTTCTATTTCAAGCGGAGTCTTAAACTGACTTCGGCGTTTGACCTCGGAGTCCCTCTAACCCTTCATCGTGGCTACCTCCTCCGTCAGTGCCCTTGTCGAGAGTTTACTCTCGACACGGGTCTTACCCCTTCCCTAACCCCTGGCGAGAGTTCACTCTCGACACGGGTGATCGATCAAACACGCCTAGGCACTATAACTATAACTAACTAACTCAACCAACTATCCTCGCGCCGCTCTTGTCCTGCTTGGAATTCATCTCCGGGCACGATGCCATGCAACAAGCTCCTCTATACACGATGGATACATGCACCCTCTGTGCATCCTTCCTGGACGGATCCTTGTACGGTCCTTCCCCATGCATGCATACTTATCATTTGGACTTACGTCTCTTTCCAGGCCTACTTCCTTTTCTTCAAGCTCCCTTCTTCATTCATCGTATACAACGCCAATAAGCTCTTATATACACGATGGATACACGCACCCTCTGTTCATCCTTCCTGGACGGATCCTTGTACAGTCCTTCCCCATGCATGCATACTTATCATTTGAACTTACGTCTCTTTCCAGGCCTACTTCCTTTCCTTCAAGCTTCTCTTCATTTATCGTAGACAGGATCGTATCGTTATCGTTAGTTCTTTCCCAGCACGGGTGAGAATCCGACTAACCTTTCGTGCCCCAGATTAGCTCCGCTCCGTTCAAATTTGTCGCCATCTTGTTTTTCTTTACGTCGTCGACGAAGGTTAATGAGGCGGTGGGGTTGAATGGATGTCATGTGAAGCTTGCTGGCCTTGTCTCCAGAATGTCGTCTTGGACGAAGTTCTCTGTACAAGTGCCGCAGCTGGTTGCTCAATATTTTCTGACGAGCACCCGCTACAAAATCTGTTTACTATAAATTCAACTCGTTACCCCCAGGAGATATCCGTATCGCTACTCTCCTGTACACTTTACTTTTCAAATATCATCCAAACTCTCTTGTCGTTATGCCCAGTCATACCGCCGCTAGTGCACTCGTGAAACTCTTTTTCTTGACACAAGGATGCGAACACCCCTGGGACTGGCCTGTTTGGCAGGAGCTCACTGGTGTGAAGCACGGGCTTTTTCCTGCGGACGACAGCTTGCTTCCAGCAGGTTGGACCCGGGAGGACGCCAACGACGTCAACGCTTACTTCCTCATGTACAACAAGATTGACACGGAGGAAAAGAAACACAAGTTCGCTACCAGCACCCGAGGAGCGAATATACCTGGTCGGAACAAGTGGAACAAGTGGATCACTCGGTGTTGGGGGAAGTGGGGTGTCCACAACATCGTTGTCGAATGCCTTCAGAAACACGGCGTCCATCCGATGCAGCAGCTTGTTGACGATCCCGACGTAGAGGGGGAGTATTTCGGTGCTGAGCAATATATTCCAATCGCCCTCGAGAGCATTGCGATGGCTCTATTCGGCGTCGAAGCATTTGGCAGCGGTGAACGCTTGCGTCTTTCGTATGCGCTTCGGAAAGCGTTGACGATCATCGTTCAACGTTCCTGGGCCCGCATTCGCAAGCATATGGTGCTCGACAAGTCTCGGCTTGCGAAGATCAAGGAAGCGGCTATTAAAGCCTTTGAAGGTATGTTGTTCCCGTACAGTTTGTGGAATGCCTTGAACTAAATGTTTTGACAGCTCTCAACGAAGGAAACCCGACAAAGGCGAAAATCATTCGTACTATTCGCGCAGTCGCGAAATGGAACGATATCGCGCAAGTTTACGACACTGAGGAGAACAAGGCGACGGCGTCGGACATGCTCTCCGAACTCAATGAAATATTGGCTGCCCTAGGAGCCAAAGTGACGAAACCGAAACCTATCAAGGGTAATCGTGCGTGCCTGCATATCATTGGTTTTTTTTCCCTTAGACTGACATTCTCCTAGGAATTTGCAAAGCGAATATGAAGATCTTCGAAAGCCTTGCGACGCCTGCAGATTTATTAGAGCTGCTAGGCATCTATTGCGAGTATTTTTCCTCCAGCGTCGACGACACCGGACCCATCATGTCGCAAATCTCGAATCTCTCTGTTCAACTAAGTGATGTTGTAGCCGGAGATTTGGGCATGGAGATGGAGGGCAAACTTCCTCCTGACGACCTTGCTCAGAGCCTCGGCTTCATTCGCAACAATCTTCCCCATCAGTTTAATTCCTTCCGTCACAAAACTGGCAGCGTGTCCCCATGGGAGGACCCAGAATTGTTTAGAACTGGCCAATCTGGTGCCGTTGCCCCTCTCGCGCTTCATTGGCATCAACTTGCGGGCATCCACTCCATCATACGAAGCGTGTTCAATACCATGCCTTCTCCCGACCACTGCAACGGGATGCTCGTGTGTGATGAAGTTGGTCTTGGAAAGACCGCCTTATGCATTTCGACCATAGCTTTCTTGAACCAAGCTGTCATTCTTCAGCAGCACAAGCAACCACTTCCTCCGATCCTTCGTAAGTACAGATGATGTTGTTATTCTGCATCTAATTCTTATATCTTCTGTCAGAAAACTTCAAGTATCTCAAAGGACGCGAGCACATCGAATCTCTTCCACATCTTATCATCGCTCCTGGTACTCTTCGAGCACAGTGGGTGCGTGAACTCAGGACCCTTCTTCTCCCCAAAAGTGTGGACATCTTTGTCTACGATTGTCCTCGCAGTGGCAATGCGGAGTTCTGGAGTCCAGAGGGACCATTCCAATCGTCGAAACATTCGCCCTCAAATAAGATAATTGTCACTACACATTCGGTAAGCATGTTCATATTCTAAGGAAACCGCCAGTTGACTGACTACACTCTACAGGCTCTTCAAAATGAGTTTCTATGGGGACATAAGTCTTCAACTAGTGGCTCGGTCCGAGCGCAACGTCCGTGGGAGCTCCCTGAACAAACTCGACCCCTTGATGGGACTATATTCAACCAAAAATTCTTGTCAGTGACGATAGACGAAGTTCATGAGATGAGAAATATTGGTGTCAAACACTACGCGGCTTTGCGTATCCTAGAGCAGGCTGAGGTGAGGCTTGCGCTCACCGGCACGCCTCTTTTAACTTCTCCAAAAGTAAGGATAACTGGTGTTGCATAAGGAAAAAGGAGTTGATGTTGTTTCCGTAGGATCTCGTAGCCATGGGACGGCTTGTCGGGGTCAAGCATTTCTTCACCGATCTTGCTGTCCAAGAAGCAAAGGAAGACACCGCTGCTGTCCGACGCGCGAAAAAATTAGATGACGACGGTCTGTCTCTTCAAACGGAGCAGATCAAATCCGTTCGACGAATACATCACCAATTTCTTGGTCACGTTCTCAGACGTACCACGGAGAGTGTCAACTGGGAAGGCAAAACTCTCCTCGATCTCCCTCCTCATAAAGATATTGTGGGAGTGCTCACTTTGACTGAGAGGGAGACTGCGATCATCGCCGAGATAGCCAAAGAAGCCAGGGAGAAGTGAGTACTGTCGTTTCTTGGCTCACTGACATTTTTCTGATAGAACTTATTTAGCGTCGCGTCTGCAAATGATTCTGGACGGTTCATGACTAGAGTACGAGCTCCTATGCGCTGTGGTACTTTGTATTAACCCTGACACCTCTTGGCGCAGAAATTCTATATGGAGTATCGCAACGCCGTAGGGTACGCAAAGACTGATCCAGACGAGCCAAATCCTACTTTCAAGTCTCTTAAGGAATGGGAGCCTCTAAAATCCACCAAGATGGACATCTGCGCGAAAATATGCCGACACTATCTTGCCTGCGACCAAGTTCCAGATGTCGACTTTGTCGACGGAACACCAATCTTCCTACCGATCCCTCGTTTCGACCCTAAGCTCGGGCACACGCGGAACCGGAGGGTGCTTATCTTCTCCGAGTTTCCGTCGAGGACGCCTCTTCTTAGAAACGTAAGGCTGCTTTACATGTCTTCAAGCTCGGTTTCGCTGACTCAGCTTCCAGGTTTTGGAGTTGTACAATGTTCAGAGTCTATCAATCGACGGATCTATGTCATACGAAAAGCGCGATAAGATAGTGGCCGAATTTCACGTTGACGGGAGCCCACGAGTCTTTATTTTCTCGAGCGTTGGCTCTGCTGGGCTGAACCTCTCTATCGCTGACGTCGTGATTTTCTTCGTGAGTGTTTCGAAAATTCACAATCCTCCGGTTTTGACTTCGTATCAGGACCAGCCATGGAGCGCTCAAGATGAACGTCAAATTCGTGGACGTGCGCACCGTCAGCCGCAGAAATCGGTTGTCAGGTGTATCTATCTGTTGGCAGGTGATTCATCCGACATTTTGATGAGCAACATGGCTCGGGGCAAGGCAGATATGTTAGAAGCTTTTGTTAACAAAGATTTGGGTCGCGGTAAGTTTTCAGAAGGGCAATTTGGGGGTCCTCTTGTTGATACGTATATCCAGAGCTTCATGACCTCCTAAGCGGCAAAGCTCTAGATGATTCTGGGGATGCATCCGATTGTGCAGAGTCTGAAAAAGAGAAAGACGAACGTGTAGGGGGAAAACGAAGAAGGCAAGTCAAGAAGCCCCGAGATTCTCAGAAAGAAAAGGTCAAAGGCTCTCGCAAACGCGCTGACCCTCCTGAAGACACCGCTCCGAAAGACGACACGGACATGATTGGTGCCCAAATGCAGAAGGAAATGGTCATCAACGATGCCGACATTTCGCTAGGATCGATTGGTTACGACGGCGACATGGACATGTCGCTTGGTGCCTCAACCGACCCCGACACTGATGGGGTACATCCTTCAGACGGCGATGTGGACATGCCATTTGGCACTTCAACCGATCCCGAAACTGACGGGACCCATCCTTCAGACGCTGAAGGTCTCAGTATCCCTGAAGGTTACTGTCCCGTTTCATTTAGTTATATGTCGCTGATCTTTCTCTAGATGAGGGTAGATCTACGTCGGATAGTGATGTTATGAGTATGAGGATGCGGGTACCCATTGATGGTGAGGTTAAAATTTATGTTTCCTTGTGCTATACTAACATGATGACATAGACGGCGACGTGGACGACGATGTTTTCCGTGTCAAACCATCCAATCGTGCGGGTGGCGAGGCTTTGACTCAGGGAGACCCAGGGTCTCAAAGCTCTGATTCAAACAACGACGCCCCAGACCCTAAGCGCCCCAGAGCAGGGACCATTTCAACAGAGGAGCGAAGTCGTCTCAACGAGGCTGCGTCAAGGCCGGGTGAATACTCTGTGTCCAAATCATAATGCATGACGTCTGAGCTACAATTTCTCTTCACAGATGCAAGCACTTTGTTCAACCCTCCCCGCCGATCCAAAGAGAGTCCGTCGACGACGGAAGGAGAAAAGGCTGGGCAGACAGGCAAGCATTGTGGCTTGGCCTTTCCGTCTGTACAATTGGACTAAACTGCAACATTTTGTTTTCTTACAGACCGGAACACGTTGCTCGCCCGTCGACCGAATCTACCACACCCGTCGAAGAATGGGAACACTTCGTCGAACCCGGTGCACCATGCCAATATGAAGCCGTCGAGGACGGATGGATATAAGGAAGGGCTTCGCGGGCAAACAGGTGTGTACCAAGAGTTGCCTTTTTTTCCTATGCTGAACTTTCTACGTGAATAAAGATACTTCGCGACGAGAGACGCCTGGGCCGCAATCACAGGGTAAAATGCCTGTCTGGGCGCATCAACCGCCTTCCTCGCTTGATACCCAAGCAGAAGAGTTCTCGAACGGGCGTAAAGGTAGTTTCAGTTTCAGTTTATTGCAAACGCGTGAATGTTCTGAAATATGCGTTGCAGATAAACCTCAAGTCACGCAGCACAACCCATTTGCCCGCCAGGAGATTACCCAGTCGCAGCCCGCGGCTTCGTCTCAAGCTCCTATAGCGCAACGCAACCCCTTTGCCCGCCGGGACACTAGCCAGTCACAGCCCGCGGTTTCTTCTCAAGCACCAGCGTCGTCGAGCTCTCAAGCTGTCCCTCTTGCCTCGTCTTCAACTCCAGCACCTAACAAAGGTATGAAACACCAACTTCAATTGGAATATGAATGCTCATAGAGCCAATGATTTCGTAGCTTCTCTTCCACCGAGTCTCGGATATAGAGATCTAGCACCAGCACACCGTCGGGCTGGTAGGCTGGAAGATGAGGACGAGGATATTTCGCCACCTCGTCATGTCTTGAAAACTTCTGTAAGTGCTCAGAAGAAGAAACGTCGGGAGAATACAAAGTGAGCGTTGTAGTACTGTGTCATGAACATTTCGTAGCAAGGCAGATTGTTGTTTTGTAGATAGTGTGAATAGATTCACTTTCTTCACAAGGACTTTGTTTACGATGGCAACAACTGGAATGGGTAGGATGGTAAGTTGTCTACGACGGCAGCATTTGGCCCTTCCAAGTGTTCAATTAGGACAAAGGAGTGTGTCGAGGCATCCCTAAGTGTGCTACTGCTAGCGCGCACGAGTTTGACTCCCTTGAATGAGACTTATCAATTGTCGTCAATCCGTCTACGACGTTTCATAGACGGTGTGACATGAAGGGCCTTCTGCTGTCCAGTGCACTCTGCAAATTCTACTGCGAGGGTTGGAGTCTCATCTGTTTTGTTGTTCCTAACATGTTTCCATGAATATGTCTTAAGACGTTTCCACAGATTTGTTTTGTATTGGGTTTGTATATTGTCTACTTCAGTGTATGTACATAGAGGGGAAAATAACAAAAACAAAATACATGCATCTGGTATTTTCCTTCCAGGACAGAAAGTTTTGGTGTGTATCACTGTAAGTAGCTGTATATCAGTTGCATCCAATGTCATTCAATTAACATAGCCAAGTATATTCAACTGTTTGATTCCTTCTAAGAGGGAAAGTTTGTGTGTATTAAGTATATGTTTTAGTCCTTCCAGGAGGGAACATTTCTGTGTGTATCACTGTAAGTAGCTGTATATTGATGTACTGGCAGCCAGTTTCTTTCATGCATTATAGCTAAGTATGTGCAACCCTTTTTTGCCTTCCAGGAGGGAAAGTTTTTGTGTGTATCACTGTAAGTAGCTGTATATTAATGTACATGCATCCAATTTCTTTCATGCAGTATGGCTAAGTGTGTGCAACTGTTTCTTTCCTTCCACGAGGGAAAGTTTCTGTGTGTATCATTGTAAGTAGCTGTTTTTCAAGGTACGTGCATCCAATCTCTTTCATGCCGCATAGCTAAGTGTGTGCAACTGCTTCTTTCCTTCCAGGAGGGAAGATTTCTGTGTATCACTATAAGTAGCTGTATATCAATGAACATGCATCCCATTTTTTCACGCAATATAGCTAAGTGCATGCAACTGTTTCTATCCTTCCACGAGGGAAAGTTTCTGTGTGTATCACTGTAAGTAGCTGTATATCAATGAACATGCATCCCATTTTTTCACGCAATATAGCTAAGTGCGTGCAACTGTTTCTATCCTTCCACGAGGGAAAGTTTCTGTGTATCACTATAAGTAGCTGTATATCAATGAACATGCATCCCATTTTTTCACGCAATATAGCTAAGTGTGTGCAACTGTTTCTTTCCTTCCACGAGGGAAAGTTTCTGTGTGTATCATTGTAAGTAGCTGTTTTTCAAGGTACGTGCATCCAATCTCTTTCATGCCGCATAGCTAAGTGTGTGCAACTGCTTCTTTCCTTCCAGGAGGGAAGATTTCTGTGTATCACTATAAGTAGCTGTATATCAATGAACATGCATCCCATTTTTTCACGCAATATAGCTAAGTGCATGCAACTGTTTCTATCCTTCCACGAGGGAAAGTTTCTGTGTGTATCACTGTAAGTAGCTGTATATCAATGAACATGCATCCCATTTTTTCACGCAATATAGCTAAGTGCGTGCAACTGTTTCTATCCTTCCACGAGGGAAAGTTTCTGTGTATCACTATAAGTAGCTGTATATCAATGAACATGCATCCCATTTTTTCACGCAATATAGCTAAGTGCGTGCAACTGTTTCTATCCTTCCACGAGGGAAAGTTTCTGTGTGTATCATTGTAAGTAGCTGTTTTTCAAGGTACGTGCATCCAATCTCTTTCACGCAATATAGCTAAGTGCATGCAACTGTTTCTATCCTTCCACGAGGGAAAGTTTCTGTGTATCACTATAAGTAGCTGTATATCAATGAACATGCATCCCATTTTTTCACGCAATATAGCTAAGTGCGTGCAACTGTTTCTATCCTTCCATGAGGGAAAGTTTCTGTGTATCACTGTAAGTAGCTGTATATCAATGAACATGCATCCCATTTTTTCACGCAATATAGCTAAGTGTGTGCAACTGTTTCTATCCTTCCACGAGGGAAAGTTTCTGTGTGTATCATTGTAAGTAGCTGTTTTTCAATGTAAATGCATCCAATCTCTTTCATGTATCAATGTTTGTAGAAGCATATCACAGTATTGTGTTGTAATTTGCATTTTTGTGTCCAAGTGAGCAATTCATTCAGAGTCGATCTCCCCTACTGTAGTTCCCTATCCATCCCCTACTGTATCTCTATATCCAGCCCCTATCCCAAATTTTGATTCAGCCCCTACCCAGACCCTAAGTGTCTTATATAACCCTAACCCTTGTGGACTCTACCCTCTTGTTCAGGAGCTCCAGCTCGGACATCTCTCCAGCCTTCCTCGAGTTGCCTTGTTCCAGCTGCTCCAGTCTCGCAAGGATGTCCCGGTTCTGCTGGACCAGGAGCTCGATGGTGTTGGCAGAGACAGCGAGGGTGCCTCCGGAACCCAAGCGATCAGAGAAGGAACACCGTCCCTTGTGCTTTCTGCACTCGTCACAGGACGTGACCTTTGTGCCGGGTGGGGGGCCATTGCACTCGCTCTTCCGGGTCTGACACTGCACGCATGGGACACGATTTGGCGGACCTGCGGGCTGGACCGTCTCTTCCACATCGCTGACTGACTATAAATAAGTAGTCAGCTTGTGTTGCACTCTTGCACTCCCATCATTTACGTACTTTTGGGCCCAGTGTTCTCTTCTTTTTGACTCCTTCAGCCGCATCAGGAGCTTCGTCGCGGGCCTTTCTTTTTCCATCGACCTTCTCGGCATGCTTCAATGCCGCCTTCCTTCGCTCTTCCTCCTCACTCAATCTTTTGAGCGCTTCTTCCGCCTCCCTCCGCCTCCGCGCGACGTCCTCCACTCGCTGCCGAGCCTCCTCTTCTTCCTTCGCCGCCTCTTCGGCTCTCCACTTCTCTTGGGCCGCCTTTCGCTTCGCCTCGATTTTTGCAACCTGCTCCTTCCACTCTTTCTCCTTCTTCTCATATTCAAGCCACTCCCTTTCGTCATCTTCCATAACTATGGGGGGGTTCAGTAACAACAATGTTTCCCGTAATATCAAATATCAAATACAACTCACTCTCGTCAATTTTCGCCTTGATTTTGTCATACTCCTCCCAATTGGTCTCCGTTCGGCGGCGGGGTAGGGCAGGTACATCTTTAGCGCTTGGCTCCGGTAGGGTGAACTCCGGGATGGGGAATTCGGTTTCGAACGATGGTGTGGACGCTTTAGGGCTGGCCATGATGGGTGTGGGGACGGATTTGGGGGGGACTTTAAAACTTCTTGGCCTGGTCTTTATATATGGTCGAGTTGTTTAGAGGTATTTGTACTCTGCTTAATTGGCACCTGACAAACTCAGGGTCTATTTTGATGCCTTCCGTTTGGCGCCGGGGCCCCTTGTCACCGCCCTGGCGGTTTTATTGTGTTGGTCAGTGACGCACTCCCGCGGCCCATGAGTTTTGCCTGCTAGAATTGTGTTTGCATGCAATTTGCCTGCTAAAATTGCATTTGAATTTGCATGAAATTTGCCTGCTAAAATTGTGTTCCAATTTGCACAAGTATCAATCAGGTGGTTTGCAGTATGTAGTACACTATATAGCAAATACAGTGTTCAACTACACAGGTGATCGGCTGTCCTGTATGGTATTTGCACTGTTAAAAAACTAACTAACTAACTATCTAACTTATGACCCATTCTTTTACGGGCAACCTATTGTGTCCTGAGTAATAATTTTCGCCGTGTGCAGAACAGTGCACAGTCTGAGCAGGTATGAGTACGCAAATTGTGTACCCAAGGAGAACAGTGCACAGTCTGAGCAAGTATGAGTACGCAAATTGTGTACCCAAGGAGAACCTCATGGGCCGCGGGAGTGCGCCGTGTAACCACATCTCCTCATGGCCTGCGGGACTGCGCTGGCACACTCCTACCATCATTCACCTCTTGATTAGACAGTAAGTATATTCAGAAGCTATCCGTCAATTGCTTTCCTTTCAGCACTTTCAGCATTGCAAACTGGCTTTATATATAGCCTTTGCATTTGAGATGGGTACATGCAATAATGCTGAGTTGGAGCATTGCTTCATTGTTTCTGTCAGCAATCGCCTGCGCTTCAATCAACTCCCTTGGCGCTAAGCCAGATTAGGTGGGAGCAAACTCTGCTTTTGGCCACAAGTATTTCAAATGCGGACCAGCATTTCCGGGTACTCCAAAATATGTATAAGTATTCAGACCTCATCCCCTAAATCACCCCCCCCCCCCCAATGAGCTCTCCTTCACAGTCTCCGTCTCCTTCACAGTCTCCCAATCCTGGCGAACAGCCAGCTCTCGTTCACCAACAGCAGGTCAGTCTCACTGAATTTATTGATGGGCTGGATGCCTGCCGTGATTCTATGATACCAGGTGGTGACCTGTCGATTCCTTGGGACCAGTTTGATATGCGCTCGGTCCAGACATATATTAACCTGGTGCTTTCTGGCACCACCGGCGGCTCTACCACTACTCAATACGATATTCTTCAAGTCGGTGATCCGAACAACTTAGTTGAATCAGAAGGCCGCCTCGTACAGGACGCGGACTCGGCGCTCATTTTCGCTGTCGATTTTCCGTGGCAGGCAGCATTCGATGTGTATACCACCTACCGTCAGTACAAATCGCTCGGAGCACATCTCCATGCCACAGTTAGCTTTGAGGTAAGTGTGGTTCCCCCTTTTGACCCTAAACCCAGATTCAAACCTTACCAACCACAGGATCCAGATAATGCAGGTGCTAGCATTGAACGGGACCCTGGAAACGATCCCAATGTCCACTGGGGGGTCTGCGGAGACAGCGGTCGGAACTATATCTATCTCATGCTTCCGAATGCTAAGGAGATTGAGGACGAAGCCATTATTCATACTGCACTGTATGATGCTGGGTACCAGGCAGCCAGGCAGCATATGCCAGACAGCGCTGCCACTTGGAGTCCTACATACACGTCCGAAGCGCACCGCTCTCGCGGTTTCAACCCGCGAGCGCGCATGAGCGAATCGCGGAAGTCCATTCCATTCTTCGCGGCACAGTTGTTCGCTGACAGCGTGCTCGATTCGGTAGCGCAACATGATTGGGGGCGCTCCGCATACTGGTTCATCCAAATCCGCGGTGCGAAAGATACCACTCGCCATGAGGGCAATGGGAATAGCCTGCGAGTATGGGTAAATGACATGCTTCGGCATGTGGACATCTCCCTCGCTGTAATCTTTGTGGATGTTGCTACGGAGATACATCTACCTGCTGGCTGGTCATGCATGCCAGCCCGTGCTTATGGCGCACATGAGAGACTCGCCCTGAAACTCTGGGGCATCGACTCCACCATGTTCAACTCTGGAAGCTACGAGGTCGATCTCTGGGCTGGGTGCAGTGATATTGCAGGTTTCAGGTGCAACTATAAGAACCCAGTCACTGCCAACCATATTTCATACACCCAAGTGTACACCACAGACAAGTTTCAGACATACCATCTTGGTTCCAGTCAGTACAACGCAATGCATCTGAGAGGTGGTGATGTCCTCAAAATGAAAGGTCCAGAACCTGACAGTGTTCCCCAATGTATTCATATGGTCTATGCTGCACTGTGCGACAATCAGCAGGCCCGGACACCCTCGGTGTTGAGGTGTGAAGCGCGTGTGCCTCTTGGGCACGTTGAATCGGTCCAGATGAATGACCTTCGACGTGAGGACTTTGAAGACTGTGTTCATGTGATAGACACTAGTACTGTCTGGTGAGCTCATTCTATGTCATGTTATCTGGCTATTCACATAGTTGCCTGTAGGGCTTGGCGGATTCATCGCCTAACGGCGTGCATGATGCTGCTCCGATATGCCGCCGGCGTCCGAGGGGATGTCCGAAAGGAACCTGAGCCACTGACCTTAGTGGCAGGAGCCATCTATCTGTTCAACACCATTCATTCCCGTCCGGGCACAATGCAGTGGGACCGGCACCTCTGCCGTGTCATCTTCCCCCATGTCAGTGTGCAGGAGGACCCTGCCAATCGGGACCTGATGTTCACCATGCCCTCCAGGGACGACGACGAAGTGCCTGCAATCCCCCGCGGTGCTATCTTCTTCCCTCAGATTATCTATCCAGAGCCACATGTAACTGATTCATTGCGGTTCAGGTATGGGGGTTTTGAGCTCTCCACTGCCTCCCTGGCTAAATTTTTTGGTATGAAATGGGACACAATGACTGGGTTGTTTACCCACCTGACCTTGTCCGACTGGCATGCCACGGGACATCTGTCAAAGCGTCCGGGAAAACGCACGCTTGCTATTGCCACGCGTGCCCTCACTCTACCATCCGGCATGGCTTCGTTTATGGTCTCACGCACACCGCCCCCAATCGAGCTAGCTCCGGATGCCCCGTCGGGAATGATGCGCGGGGAGGATGAGAGTGAGCCGCAGATAGACATTGGTCAGCTTTTCATGGAACTCCTGACGCAAGTTGTCGGACGCATCGGCGTCAACAAGGTTGGGCTCCGGTACCTCAATCTGGACGAGCGGCAGGTTGTTGACGTCGGGCTTCAAACGTTCCGGGACATGAACCTCTCCACCTATTTCCACACTTACCAGTACCGGCGTGATGCGGTGGGGTGGGGTCGCATTCGCAACACTTTGTTTCCAGCATTACATGATATGGTCACTTATGCTGAAGGCCAAGGCTGGGCACAGCTCCCAGCCTTCAAGCAGTATATTTCTCTGAGGACTGATATTGCCATGGGGCCTAACCCCAGCAACTTCAAGCCCATTCATGACTTTTGCACCAAATTGTTCGACAGCTTGAAGTGGTTCCCAGCAGTTACCAAAGACAAACTCCACTCTTACCGATTGTCTGGGGCACCAGTGTGGACCACATTATATGTTGGATCTCTGGTACCAAAGAATGGGGTAGTGATCCTGCTGAATCCTCGCTTCAAGGACAAGGTCACCACCTTGCCACACCGACCGCCAACCCTGGATGACGCTGCTAGGGAGGCCCGTCATCTTCAGCGGGAGCAACGCCGGGAGGCGATGCGCAATCATCAAATCGGAGCACCAGAGCTCCTTGGACAGGCTGTTGGGGAATATGATGGTGAGAGTGACCCAGAAGAGGAGCGGCAACCATTGGGACCGCCAGACCGGGACCTAGTCCACTTATATCGTACCCTGGCGTTAAGATCCAAGGGTGGTCGTATGTTGGTCGCCCCTGCGCGTGCCCCTGCCAGAGTGGGGGCCGCCGCAGCCATCAACGAAAATGGGTGGCGGTGATGACGACTCTGAGAGAGGGTGCCCGGCCGGTATCAAGGAAGCATGACTCATGTGCCTTATGTGCCATTTGTCCTGGTAATCAGAGATAGTAGTGAAGTTAGTTTAGTTTCGAAGCCCTCCTAGTCCATACCTCTCCGTGGAGCTCCGAGAGTATGGGTTATGGGGGAGTATGGGTGAGTAGGGAGATGACGTAAAAACATTGATACCACAAAAAAGCATGTTATTTGCATAGATTGAATTATCATGTGTCCTTGAATTACTGATTGGCTATGTACAAGAGAAATACTGGGTGATATGAGTATCAACCATGGAACAAGTTTCTGCTATAGATGTGTGATGACCAAATGTGGCGAGAAGACTTTCCAGCTTGCCAGGAAATGGTTCATGTGCATTAATTAATGGTCAGATCATTGGTCTCAACAGATTTTCTCCCTGCTACTTAGTATGATCCTGGCAACGATGACGTAATCATAGTTTCTATATATGGAGGTAATGGGTGGATAGGGCTATGGACTAGGAGGGCTTCGACTGTATGTAGAAAAGGCAGTATGAAGGGTCAGTCTACCAGGCCTTTTTGAAAGTGTTGAGCCAGTATGCCAGCTTGACCTTTGTTGCTGGCGTTGGCACGAACACTCGACCGGTCGAGCGAGCGAGCCCCACCGCGGCATGCCGTGTCTTGCCTCCAAAACTCAACAATCTGGTTTTGGACCGTGTTTGAGGTCCAGCCTGGGGCGTTGTCGGCGGCTGGCCTCCGGCGGCTCCTCCGGCTCCACCTGCGGGAGGGTTGGGGGGTTGGCTCGGACCACCGGGGCCGGGTGGGAACTCGGTGGAGTCGTCTCTGGAGTGGGTACTCCTGGTCCCGGCTCTCCTGCCCATGCGTATCCCTGCCACCACTGCATTCTCCAGCAACGAGTATCGATCGACGAACTCCCTGAAGGCCTCAGCTACCGCCACGGCTTCAACCTCCCGCTCACTCATCGTAGACTCTCTGCTCAAGACACGGGCCGGTAGGGCCTCCGCTGCGCTCAAACCCAAAAAGGCTCGGAGTACCAGGTCTTGGAGTTGGTCAAAGTCAGGATTGTCGCGAGTGCGGTTCAGGATTCGGTCATACTTCATTGGCCGGTCATGATTCTCCAAATTGCGCATTGTGTTAATCAGGAAGGCGAATGGTGTCACATGGGACACCACCGGAGGGAAGTTGTGATAAGGTGCAGAGTAGCTCTGCTCAGGGCCTCTTCTTGGGATGAAGCTGATAGGGTAGTTCTCCCCCATGAAGTAAGGAGATTGTAGCAACCTGTACTGAAACAAGTTGCCCTCCGCCTAGGTCACTGTGGACTTAGAGTCAACGCTGGGTGAAGTATCAATCAAGCACGCACCAGCTCCGTGAAGATGGGCTGCAAGGACTGCATGGAAGGTCCTGCCGCGGATTCCCGTGGACGCTCCGTTAGCCTGCCCTGTCTCAGAAGCCGCCATGTGCCTGGGGCTGCGTGGCGGAGATACGCGGTGCACATTTTGATGAGGGGTGCCGGTGGCAGCAGAAATATCCGGTAGGTGTCCAAATGCCAGTGGATGTCCGACCGCACTATGTAAAGAAGGTCAGCGCAAGGGAACACAACAGAGTAGGATGCTTACACATCATGAGGAAGAGCCTCGAGTTTCTGCACATGGTCTCTTCGCCCAAAACTACCCCCGCCGCCTGCACCTACATAGCACATTGGGTGGTGAAAATTGCAAGTTGACAGTGACAGTTAATACACATTAACACTTTAAGTGTATTAACACTCAACACTTACCAACTCTGTAGGCGCTTTGTGGGGGAGGAAAATGTGGGCGGACTGGACTGCCCCAGAGAAGGCCGGGTAGTGCGTGATTGCACAGAAATCGTAACCCACCCTCATCAGCCATGCTTTGAGGTATTTCTTCGCGGTGCCGTGTGTTCTTGTCTGAGGTGTACTGTTGATTGAAAAAACGTCACTGGCCGTCTCCTCTCTAATCAGATCTTCTTCCATCGACTCCACAGGGTTGACTGCATCAAAAACCACTCCTGTGCCAATGGATAACTGCTGTGACATGTCTGCCAACAAAACGTGACATGGAGTGACAATATATTAGTACACAACTTGAATACACAGCAAACCTCTCACAGTGTGCCGACATGACTGAAAAATATAACATGTGACAACATTAGTATACAGTTCGAGTACAGCACACAGTGAATTTCTCACCAATGATTTTTGAATGGATTTTGAGGTGGAAGATATGGAAGGTAGTGGTTAGAGGTCAAGAGTGTTCTTAGTTATGCATCAATCAATTCTCGATATTTAACCCAGCAGCAAATCAGGTACAAGCATTCGTAAACAGTGATGTTTTGTTGTTGTTGGCGTTGTCGTAGTCTCCATCCTAGTCTAGTTTCAACCACGCCATCATAGCTGTTGCGCACCAGTTACTCTTTTGGGAGGTTATGCTGAAATCACATGTGTCACGTGGCAACATTATTAGGTCTATTAGCCCCTAACCCAATAACCCAATAGTCTCCAAGTGCATTGCTTGTAGTATACAATTTGAGTGTAGCTCTACCGTACAAGGCAGTTTGTGCAGTGCCTATCCTGGAGTATTGGCGGAGGCCTTCCGGAGCACGCCTCGGCTCTCCGGACACATTCACAGATTGTGTACTGCCTGCGGGGGGGCCTGTGAACGTGTGAACTTCCCCGGTCAACAACTTCTGGGTGGAGCCAGGCAGGACAATCATGTTGTGTATGCCACAGCGAAGACACTGCCTGCTGGTGGCAGTGCACAAAGTGCGCACTGCTCAGAAGGCTCCTGTGCTGAGTTTCTGTGTGAGGAAGAGAGCTCCAGTGAGTTCCTGAACCCGTGCACAAATTGTGTACTACCCAGCCTGCTCCTATGCCCTTGGATGACAACAACACTGGGCACAAATTCAGAGACAGTCCAAGACTCAGCGCTGCAGCCAGCCTCAATGTCACTGTGTGTTGAGTATGCAATTTAGGCACTGCCCATCACCGGAAGGCCACTCCACCTAGAAGGATGATAAGGCAGTATCCAATCCGGGGACCACGTCCTGCAAACAGTACACAGTGTCAGTTGAATGCAACAGGTGAAGCTAGAGTGCACAGATTGTGTATGGCACCTGTCCGAAAGGCAGTGTTCAGTGCCCCTGATGAATGCGTGCGCAAATTGTGTACTGCCTGTCCTGCTCCTAGGCATCAGCATCAGGTGTCCGGTGTGCACAGCAGTTAACAACTTGATGAAGCTATATGTAATTGCTCATGAATAAATAAGTAAATAAGTAAATATCTCTGGTGCCTGACAATCGTTGCGCTGTAGCAGTGCGCAAATTGCATACTCGCTCTCCAGAGGGGTCCCAGAGAGAGAAACTGTGCACTACATCCTGCGGGCAATATAGCAGTACATGTAAATTGGTGGAAGTCCGCATACTAGGCAGAATGTAGAATGTGCCCACCGAAAGAGAGTCCGGTCGGAAGTTAGTACACAATTTGTGCACGTCCGCAGCCTGGCCGCCTCAAGGCCAGGCAGTCGGTCGGAAGTTAGTACACAATTTGTGCACGTCCGCAGCCTGGCCGCCTCAAGGTCAGGCAGTCGGTGCCTTGGGGTGGCCAGGCTGCGGACGTGCACAAATTGTGTACTAACTTCCGACCGGACTCTCTTTCGGTGGGCACATTCTACATTCTGCCTAGTATGCGGACTTCCACCAATTTACATGTACTGCTATATTGCCCGCAGGATGTAGTGCACAGTTTCTCTCTCTGGGACCCCTCTGGAGAGCGAGTATGCAATTTGCGCACTGCTACAGCGCAACGATTGTCAGGCACCAGAGATATTTACTTATTTACTTATTTATTCATGAGCAATTACATATAGCTTCATCAAGTTGTTAACTGCTGTGCACACCGGACACCTGATGCTGATGCCTAGGAGCAGGACAGGCAGTACACAATTTGCGCACGCATTCATCAGGGGCACTGAACACTGCCTTTCGGACAGGTGCCATACACAATCTGTGCACTCTAGCTTCACCTGTTGCATTCAACTGACACTGTGTACTGTTTGCAGGACGTGGTCCCCGGATTGGATACTGCCTTATCATCCTTCTAGGTGGAGTGGCCTTCCGGTGATGGGCAGTGCCTAAATTGCATACTCAACACACAGTGACATTGAGGCTGGCTGCAGCACAGAGTCTTGGACTGTCTCTGAATTTGTGCCCAGTGTTGTTGTCATCCAAGGGCATAGGAGCAGGCTGGGTAGTACACAATTTGTGCACGGGTTCAGGGACTCACTGGAGCTCTCTTCCCCCTTCCCCTGCCAAAAAAAACCCCCAGGGTTGGGAACCCTACTCACTTTTCCTATATAACCCCCCTACTAGCATGTACTTTTCAATTACACTCATGAGCCTCTGCTTCAAGCCATATCCGTCCTTATCACTAGAATCCGGATAGCAGTCAAGCAAGGCAACTCTAAATGTTTCCCAATCATCTCCTGAAGCTGCATCAAGCGTAGCTAGCTCCTTTCTCGTCTCATAGGTCATGTATTTCAAGGCTAGATGGATCTTCGCCATCTCAGATCTGATATTTAAAGTCCTAAAGATTTCCTCTAAGTCCTCGAGCCATCCTGCAAGTTTCTCAGGACGATCTCTATCAAATATGGGTGCCTTCTTCGAGACTTTCGGTAACTGCTCGTTTTGTACTTCGGCGAGCACCTCAGCAGGTAGCTCTCGTAAGTATGCATCTACTACTTCAGTTTGTTGAGGTCGGCGCGGCCGATTTCCTCCAGGATTTCGATTCGCCGCAGCCTCATCAATATTTGGTTGTCTCTGCTGCTGTGGGTTTCGCCCTTGACCAGCAGGTCCAGCAGTAGCATTATTTCCTTCATCAGGCATGTTTGTAAAATCAGAGAGTTCAGGACTTGGTAGTCTTATATCTCCTATAACTTCGTTTGTTCCTCTATACCTCTCTCTAGACAGAGGCAAGTTGTTTCGAACAGGGATTCTACTACGACGAGGGGGTCTAGACTCGAATATTAATTCTTCTTGTCCAGCCTCACGGGAATTTCGTGTAGTTCTAGGTTTTCCACGACGGCTAGAGTCACTAATCTTTGCAAGAGACTCGAATTCGAAGTAGAATACCTTGAAGTGTTATGCAAATGTACAATTTACACTTCGAGAGGCAAATTAAATCGTCAATTCAATTCGCCGAGGTCAAAAGACAGCGATATTTAGACACAGGGGTCTTTCAAGAGTAAAACTCGATATAATTGTTTTCTGAAACTACCCCTCGCGGTGGGCTCCAGATAATAGCAGCGAAATGAGCACTCTAAGACGTAGGAACTCGTCTAAACTCAAAGGTTGCCTTGTAAAAGCGAGTGTAGTCTGGCGTTGGCAAAGATTCCGCACGCAGAAAACTGACTAAAGTCGAGCTAGACTGTTGGAAAGACTAACTGAACTGTAAGATCACTGTCTAGACCCTTCGACGAGTACCAGAAACAGCAAAACAGACAGACACAGACAGACAGACACAGACAGACAGACAGACAGACAGACAGTTCAAACACAACAGATGTTCAGATATTTAGCACTCTATTAAAGCACTGCAATTCCTAATAGTCTGCCTCTACCAGCTCGAAGAACCGGGGCCTGACGTTCACAATCAAGAGGCCTTCTGCGATTTAACGCTCTAGAAGATACGTAAAGTTCTCCAATTTGGCGGGCAGTCGTAACCTCTGGCGCTCGACCCTATACATGACAGTATATGTACTCTACTGCTTGTAAGTATTTCATAAATAGATAGAAAACTGAGTGGAGTAATTAAAAGGAACAGAGGGATAACATCGAGTATAAAATGGATATAAACAGAAACAATATGACTGAGTTGGGTAAGTAGGCACGTCTAGCGGGTAATTATGTGCAGTTCTTGGGTATATATGTGTAAGTATTATGTTTTAGTGATGTTTTTGGTACATCTAGACCCTTCTTATCATGCGCTCGAGCCATTCTAAACGAACTACTCCTATGCATTTCGTTATTATTCATCTTCGTAACTGTTTTACAGTGTACTTATAGGGGCGCCGAGGGCAGTTTCTAGTCATTTATCCCGTCGGGCTTCCGTATTTTCTCCTATTTCAACATCTAGACCCCATAGCACCTCGTAGATATACCAATATCCAGCGCTCGAAGGTCAATTCTGTCATTACTTTACTAATAAGTTATTATACAGTCATCGAGACTGATCATTTTCATAGCTTTGACCATCTAGTATCTCGGAACGGAATCGTCGATCATATATTTCCGATCATAAAGCGTTATCTCCAGTATATCATCAATCTGCAGGTTCTAGGAGGTCAGCTAAGTTCGAACAAACCATTTTGATGGCTCGGCGATACCTCTAGCTTTGTCCTTTCGACGTTATCGAGGCTCATGAGGCTATTACGCCTGTGTGTGTGTAGTTTCTTCCTTCCTAAGTCCCGTGGATTACACAGATACTTGAATAGCGACTTCCAGACGAAGGGCTCTTTGCCAGGCAGGGTGGGTCTGACCATACTGTACAGTCTCGCAGCAGGTAGTTACTTCGCCGAAGGTCTAGAGGCATATCAGCCATAAGGTCTTGATGCATACTCGTACATTGTAGTCCTTTCACTTCGAGCCTTTAACTATTCGTGTTCTATGTTTTAGCTAGCACTATGGGACATAGTCTAGCCCTTTATTCCCATCATATTCACAGTAGAAATCGTTTAATTTCAGGTATTTCAGGTGTGTATGCGTTTTCAGCGCAACAACGGTGTGACATGAAGGGCCTTCCGCTGTCCACTGCACTCTGTAAAATCTACTGCGAGAATGGAGTTTTATCTGTTTTGTTGTTCCTAACATGTTTTCGTGAATCCGTCTAAGACGTTTCCACAGATTTGTTTTGTATTGGGTTTGTATATTGTCTACATCAGTGTATGTACATAGAGGGGAAAATAACAAAAACAAAATACATGCATCTGGTCCTTTCCTTCCAGGACAGAAAGTTTTGATGTGTATCAGCTGTATATCAGTATATGTGCATCCAATGTCATTCAAGTAACATAGCCAAGTATATTCAAATGTTTGATTCCTTCCAGGAGGGAAAGTTTTTGCATGTATCACTGTAAGTAGCTGTATGTTAATGTACATATATCCAATTTCTTTCATGTAGTATAGCTAAGCGCATGCAACTGTTTCTATCCTTCCACGAGGGAAAGTTTCTGTGTGTATCATTGTAAGTAGCTGTTTTTCAATGTAAATGCATCCAATTTCTTTCATGCAGTATAGCTAAGTGTGTGCAACTGGTTCTATCCTTCCACGAGGGAAAGTTTCTGTGTGTATCATTGTAAGTAGCTGTTTTTCAATGTAAATGCATCCAATTTCTTTCATGTAGTATAGCTAAGCACATGCAACTGTTTCTATCCTTCCACGAGGGAAAGTTTCTGTGTGTATCACTGTAAGTAGCTGTTTTTCAATATACGTGCATCCAATTTCTTTCATGGAGTATAGCTAAGTGTGTGCAACTGGTTCTATCCTTCCACGAGGGAAAGTTTCTGTGTATCACTATAAGTAGCTGTATATCAATGAACATGCATCCCATTTTTTCACGCAATATAGCTAAGCGCGTGCAACTGTTTCTATCCTTCCACGAGGGAAAGTTTCTGTGTGTATCATTGTAAGTAGCTGTTTTTCAATGTACGTGCATCCAATCTCTTTCATGCAGTATATCTAAGTGTGTGCAACTTATTCTTTCCTTCCACGAGGGAAAGTTTCTGTGTATCACTGTAAGTAGCTGTTTTTCAATGTACGTGCATCCAATCTCTTTCATGCAGTATATCTAAGTGTGTGCAACTTATTCTTTCCTTCCACGAGGGAAAGTTTCTGTGTATCACTATAAGTAGCTGTATATCAATGAACATGCATCCCATTTTTTCACGCAATATAGCTAAGCGTGTGCAACTGTTTCTATCCTTCCACGAGGGAAAGTTTCTGTGTGTATCATTGTAAGTAGCTGTTTTTCAATGTACGTGCATCCAATCTCTTTCATGTATCAATGTTTGTAGAAGCATATCACGGTATTGTGTTGTAATTTGCATTTTTGTGTCCAAGTGAGCAATTCATTCAGAGTCGATCTCCCCTACTGTAGTTCCCTATCCATCCCCTACTGTATCTCTATATCCAGCCCCTATCCCAAATTTTGATTCAGCCCCTACCCAGACCCTAAGTGTCTTATATAACCCCTAACACTGCATGCAATAATGTGTCTTTGACTCAAAAATGTTACTTAGAATCTGCTTTAAAGTCTGAGATCTTACTTATCATCACTGCTTGAATTAGTGATTGAGCTGAGTGTTTGATATAATGGAGTGTCTTGCACTCAAATGTTACTTAAAATTACTAACTGCCTGACATAGGAAATGTTACTTAAAATCACTACCTGCTTGACATAGGGAATGTGGCTTAAAATTTAACATAGAATTCTTGAGTACTTGATATAGTGACTGAGCCCATGGCTTGATCTAGTGTAATGTGAGATTCAACTCCACATACAATGATTCAATGTTTGATATGGGGATATGTCTGAAATCTCAACTGTAATCACTGCTTGAAACAGTTATTGAGCTAAGTGCTTGATATAATAATGTGAGTCTTTCACTCAAATACTCAAATGTTACTTAGATTTAAGTAGTGCTTTAAAAAGTTATGTGAAATTTAACTCAAATCTGACATAAAATTTGACTATTTATTGGTATGACATGTTGACATGTTGACATGTTTTTGCATGCTGACATGTTGACATGTTTATTATGGCCCATAATGATCAGGATATATTATTAGGCGAACCCGAAGAATTCTTGTCAATGTGTATAACCCGTGACCAAAAGAATCGAAGATTATATCTAGATCAAACCGCGTATCTCGAGAAGATTGTGAGACGCTTCAGTATGTGGGACACAAAGGTCGCTTTCACTCCTCTTCCCACGAACTTCAAACAAGGGAAGAACACACAGGATGTTGATCTAAAACTTCGCACTCAATATCAACGTGTTATCGGATCTTTGCTCTACTTAATGCTTGGCACGAGGCCAGACATTGCTTACGCTGTCACGAAGCTATTGCAGTACTCAATAAATCCTTCACAACAACATTACCAATGGGCAATGTATGTTTTACGGTACCTGCGAGGCACAAGTAAATATAGGATGGTTTATGATGGAAAAGAAGGATTAGGTCTAATGGCTTTCTCCGATAGTGACTACGCACAATGCCCTGATACGCGACACTCCCAAACAGGAAATATTATATTCCTTGCCGGCGCGCCTATCACGTGGAAGTCACAATTACAGAAAGTCGTTACCGCTTCCAGCGCAGAAGCAGAATACATCTCGCTTAGCGAAGCTGGGAAACAAATCATTTGGCTAAAGTCTATTCTAACCGAGTTAGGCTTTGATGTCAAATATGTTGCCTTATTAGGTTACAATCAAGGGTCACTGTTTATCGCATCAAACCCTGTTGCCGACAAACGTACGAAACATATTGATGTTCGATATCACCAAATCCAAGAATGGGTCAATTCAAGACAGATCGAGCTTCTTTACGTACCTACTGATCAGCAGACCGCAGATCTACTTACGAAGAACTTAGGAGCTACTTTATTTTGGCAACACGTCTCCTACTTACAGATTGAGTTCTTCAAGTAACTATGCTTTATAATTATGCTTTGGAAACATTATGTACATGTTCTTAGCAAGGGGGAGTGTTGGAATATCTGCTTAGTGTAGACGTACACATACAGTAGTCCGACATCGCATTACTATGCAAGTATGATTACGCTAAATTCCCAAGAGGAATTATAGCTATTGGACAGTATTATAGATACTAGTACTTCTTAATCATACGCTACTTTACATACATGAGCACGGACCATGTATTTTACATATAAAGGTAGTAGGTCGTCCAGCAAGGACGACAAGTTGAATACTTACTCAAGTTCGACCTCTACTGCTTGTCTATCCAAGAAACTATCAGCTATCGGTGAGTATGCACTTACCGTCTTGTAGCTGACCTGTTCCCGGTAGTCCACTGTGACCGTTTCAACAGATGCAAGATCAAATGCCTCTCTTTTAGAAATGCCCCAAAGCTATATTGCTCTCAGACACCCTCGTAGTCCCAGACGCAGTCGGCATAGAATCTAATACATCTCGTCTTGTAGCTGTTGTATTTGCGCTGCTTCAAAACCCATCACTGAATGTTCCTCTTGCCCACAGTAGAACAGAAAGCCGCCCAAACGAAAACAAGATGATAGAAGCGATGAACGAGAGAAGAGGAGAAGAGGAGGAAATGCACGAAGAACATAAGGGATGATCTACCTTGATCAATCAAGCGCATAAACATCGGTTCTTGCAACCACCTCCCCACTCTCATTCACTCCCGCGCATCGACATGCCACTATATAGTTCGTCCTTAGTTGTACACCGTGCAGGTAGTGCTCACAGTGAGATACGTTGAGGAGGGTTTATTGAAGGCAGGAAGTAATTTACTTAGCTGTTCCCAAATGGTTCCGCGTTTACTCTGCTTGAAGGTGGTCACCTTGTTGAAAGTAGACACGAAGTTCGTGCAAATTATTCAATTATCACGCCCGAAAGCTACACACATTTTTTGAATGAATAAACTCTGATTGAATGAAGGAAGAACGAGTACATATTATACACATCTCGCGAACATGAGATCGAGGTGAGCCATCCACCGATAGCTTACAGCACCCTTCCAGGACGCGACACACTTATTGCATTCATATCCCTACCACTTTCTTGAATGATTCGTAACAGCTGAAGATATGACGTCTACTATCAAGAGACTTCATCCCCTCACTGCGTCTACGAGCGGGGCGCGGAGCGGGAGGCTGACAGAATTTCACGCTGGTGATGTCAGGAGGATATGTGCCATGGTGGACGTGGGTCATGAGAGTATTCGTAACCGGAATCTTGTAGAATGTGGGCGACGTGCCAGCCATCACAATTCCAGGCATTACCTATACAAAAGTGTTATGTACCAATGTCGAACCTAGATACAAATCGGATGAGCTCACCTTCTCCGTTAAAACCTCCAATCCTTCTGCAACCCTATTGTTGTTATTCTCCTCAAAGGCAGCGATAGCTCCTGCGACAAGCTGGGCTTGTGGATCACCAAGTTCACGATCCTCAGCTCGCTTGTCCTCCTGGACTAAAAGAAGGATATCGTTGTGCGAGTGGTCGATAATGCAGACATCGGTCTTCGCGTGTGTGTACTTGCCGCAGGAGAGATAAATAAGGTCTTTCCGAGTGCGTGCGATACGGTCTCGCCGAACATAACCTAAAGTTTTGAAGAGTTCCACAGTGAAGTCGACAACGGCTGATCCACCTGAGCTAGCTATCATGGCGAGATGAAGGAGGTTCATCAGCTCTGCATTACGGTCTTGCTGCATGGCTTGAGCGTCGCTGTTGCAAAGCAGCTCGGGATCAACGACAGGTTCACGTAAATCTTGCACCCCAAAGAACGCAGTGAGGTCTTCTCGAACGACTTGAATATTGTATGACTCTAGGTCATTTAACGTCCAATCGTTGCCAGACTTCGCTGTACGAATGAGATTGGCCATGATGGTAGAAGAAAAGGAATGCCAGTTATGTGACGTCTCATTCGGATTTGTCGTGACCAGAGTGACTTTCCATATTCTCTCCTTGTTCTCTCCTGTGAAGCACTAAGTAATTCCCTCTACCGTAATGGTGTACCCAACTCATACGCATTATCTCTCAGAGATACCGCAGTTCATCCCATATGAATGTTCAAGATGACCCATTCACGAGCTCCCAAAGAGTCAGAGGCGCTCAATAAGCGAAGCTTGGATATGGATCTAACTCGAGGGTGTGGCTTGCGAAGGTAAGTGACATCGCTTTCTTCGTAGTAGAAGCATTCACTGATTCAACACAGGCTTGGCTGCGACGTCTCACTCAAGTTCCTGGCTAGTTCCGCTCCACAGTTGAACGCGGAGATAAACTCCTCATCCACCAACGCCTAGTCTCATTTTTCACTGAGGGACGCATATTCACATTCGCATCGTAAGAAAAATAATCGGAACTTCCCATTGACTGTTCGGCATACACTCACTTCTCCCTGGGGCAATCGAGCACGTCATGTCATATAACTCAACGTTCACGCATCCGACACTCCAGACGGACTAGTTGCGGTATTCGATCCTGTCGCTCTTGTTGGATGATGGAGGTATCCGAGAACGATCTGGGCCTGAAGGCTCAGTCGACGCGACGCAGAATTTGAGAAGAGTCGTAGTTCGACTTACGAAGTACGCGATATGCAGACTTTTCTTGGATTCTCTGCTAACCACCATCTTCGTCCTTGCATTCTTCAGATGAATGGAGGCACTTTCAAGCTTGAAGCCTAAGCGACTCGCCGCCCTCGTCACAGTCACGAAGTCGCCTCGAGGTCTTTCTTCATACCTTTCTCTTGCGCAGATGGGAGACAGTGCGACAATATCTGGCCACGGTGTCTGACGTTGTTGTCACCGCCGTTTCAGAAGGCAAGGATAAGAAAGATGGACGATTTACGTTGTGGGGGACTATTGAGTGCGTTATCTCCCTCATTTCACTCTATCATACTCTAATACTTGTCGTCTAGAACAACATCTCTTCCTGAAGCTTACGACAGGAGCGACACAGTCATTTGCGCGGCAAGACCAATCTATTCTCCTCGTCACCCATCCCATCCCGGTGGCTACTGAGTCCGCCCCAATATCCTTGCGTTCGCAGGCGTATGCAAGAGCAGCTGCAGGCCACACCATCTTCCATTCCGTCCTGGCACCCACTTGCTCTCAATCCCGGCTCGAAAGAATTCGAGGCAAGAATGATATTATGTCACATGCGCCACTCAGGCTCACATGTGTCCTAGAGGCTACATTCTTAGGAAGCCCTTGCGGTTATGTTGTGACAGCACAACTTGAGTTCGAAAATGTTGCACCCCTCCGAGTCGTACGTTATGTCCACTCGTTGCTACCCGCGCATATATCCACTTTGCGTATCCAGCGAGGACATGGGTCTCCCTGGAGAACCACGCAGGCGAATCATGGACTCCGTGTATAACATCGACACTCAGTCATTCTCCACGATGTTCGTCGTCAGCTTTCAGCCGTGTGACGACTGTGTTCATCAGCGTGGGCATTGTACGACGATAACGCTGGGCGCCAAACATTAACGGGAGGGAGCGCTCTTTCATGAGCTGGGAGCTGATTTGCCTGGTGACCTGGACAAAGGAATTCGACCATAGATGCTTCCGCGTTTTCGCCTTTGTCCGTGCTGCAATTTAACAGCTCATCTTTCGCTATGTGAACGAAAGTTTGCCTGGTGTTCCAATACACCGGTGATGCATTTGAGGATTTGGCAAGAGTTGTCGCATTCAGTGGTATTGTGGTGGACGTAGTTGGTGCGAAACAGAGGATTTTTTTCTCTCTTGGTGAGGATCTGGAGCTAATATTCCTAGTCACGCTCTTACGATGTTGTTTGTAGGTCTTTTCGTTTTCGTCTGCACTCTTCATCTCCTCCTCATCTTCAGCGCTGCGCTCGAAACACCATCATATTCCCAATATCACACGCAACGTTCGGGCACTGAACTTCATCTGAGAATCTCTGTTCTCCTGTACAGACCCGCAATACCGGATGGGTATCGTCCTAGCCATCTCCTATCTACCCGTCTCGTTTTTACTCCCACACACCACATCCCGTTGCCGTTGCTGTATCCATAGCACGTATCCATATATTCATATCCGCACTCATATTCCTCGCCGACATCGTCGTTTACGTTTACGCTTCCGTGCGGATGGTGAGGGTGAGGGGGTCCGTTTGATGAGAGAAGGGGAAAGGAGGCTGGTGTTGAGACGAGTCAAAGTAGGAAGGGATGTCTCTCACGGGAAATGGCCGTGGGCCATCTCGAGTGAGGTATCGAGTGTAATTCCCCGCCACCCTTCACCTCCGATTGCCATGAACCCCCGCAGCCGTGACCTCCTCATACGTGAGCCCCACCCCCATACCATCACCCACCGCTACACGACCATCTCCCGTTGCTGCAGCATCCAATGGTTGATGGGATAGAGGGATCGCTGGTCTGAGAGGATGAATGTTGAAGGGATGTGGTGGTGGTGGAAGGGAGGAAGAATGCATATACGCGTCGTGTCCGTATGGGTAACGAACCGTAAATCTTGAAACTCCCCATCACCACGACAAAATACGCCCAGTGTGGTGGGAGGTTAGGGAGCGGCGGCCTTTGGTGTGCATAGTGTACTGAATTGGTTCAAGGTTGTTAAACGTACCACAGAGGATATCCCTCGTATCGTTTTTTATGGGAAGAATCGAAGCTTAGGTGGCGTTTCACGGTGAAGGACAGCACACGAATCGCCATCTCACGCACTCGCGAAGAAAACCAGAAGGCATCCATACTTTATGTCGAGTAAGTTACAAATAAGAAAGCGCAATAACATGAATAACATGACAAAAGAGAATATAACGTATAATGCCTACGCTTCGCTAGCAGCAGGGATATACCGCCTAAAGTCAATGTCGTCCCCATAGCCCTCAGTATCCAGCTCATTCTCGGCGATATACCACTTTGCCAGTCTGTCCATATCAGCTTCATACATCACATCGCGTACCTTGTTCATCGCTTTGTGTATCACCTCCTTGCCAGGTTTAGGAAATCCTTCGCAATAGTTATCCCATAGTCTGAGAACAATATCCGCTTCTTTAGAAAATACCGGCTGTATGTCCATATACACCCCAAATTCTTTCCCGGTAATTCCTATTAGGTGGTATGCACCCTCGATCCACGCATCCTGAAATTCGATACTGCAGGGTCCGACCTCATCTCGAGATGGACAGACCTGCAGTGCTATCGCAAGCTCTGCTAGCTCAGACCAACGGAATCCGTATCCGAAGAGGAATAAGTGAGGTCGATGACGGTATTTGGGGATTGGGAAATAGGTTCGTGGGAGACAAACCCATGGTTCGTGCTTTAGGATATACGAGTATTCTAGAGTCTTGTTCATCTTCACTGGATTACAGCTGTGTATTCGACATGGAAGAAAGTTATTCGCTTACCTTCACTGGATCGCGAGGAACGTTGCCGTGGTCGTCCTCTATGGTCTCATCGTCCTCGTCGCGCACCCGCCTCTCTTCAATGTTATCCTCGAGTGACACCTCCTGTAGCCTCTCAGACAGTGGGTCTTGGCTCATGGCGATGCAAGTATGAACGTA
Organism: Omphalotus guepiniiformis; assembly: GCA_028554645.1. NCBI lineage: Eukaryota > Fungi > Basidiomycota > Agaricomycetes > Agaricales > Omphalotaceae > Omphalotus > Omphalotus guepiniiformis. The sequence goes on from JAQOOI010000031.1 coordinate 38,917, forward strand.
AAATTGAAGTTTGTAGACAGTGTTTAGGCAGAGAAAGAGTAGTTTGTGTTTGTGGGGGAAGCCGGTTGTGGTTCAGAAAACTGCGGCTCTTTATTGCTTTGGCCTTATTGTTAGCTCTTTTTGTAGCTCTTTATTGTTGTTACCTTGAGACTTGAAGAGAACGAGCAGCGATGTAACCTTCTCTTGCACTGCGGCTGCCAGTGACCATGAGCGTTATCAAGAAGCTAATGCGCGTGGGAAGGGAAGGCAACCACACGCTCAGACCGACTCTCCTCCCAAGTCCTTTGCTACCATCTTCCATCCATCGCTCTCCGTTTTCAATGGTCGGAAGCGTATTTTCGTTACTGCGCCTGGAGAAGTCGAAGATGTCGATGAATATACCCACGAAAACGCAAATAATTGATGTGGAAATGAAACCGTTCTTTTCTCATTCCACTAATCTCGTGTTTTAGTGTCTCCAACACGCACCAACTCGCAACTACTCGTGTCTTCGAACCATTGAACTGGCTAGACAAAAACTCGATTGCCGTTATTGCGTATGGAGGACGCGGATGAAGTGAACTTTATACCGGATTTTAGGGAAGGAGAGGTGTGTTTATACATCGAACGCGAAGTAGAGTGATTTTCGCCTCTTTGTTGCTCCTTTGACTGATATATTTCCTTGCCATCCGCTGCAAGTTATGTGAAGATCTCACGAATCATCCTCACGTACCCTACTTCCTCGGCGTACCTGTCTCTTGGTGGTATCGTCAAGGCTAATTCGACGTCGTGTAGTAGTATGCTGGAGAAAGCGGTATATACTCTTGAAGTTGCGCGCTCAATGTTCTCAGGGACCTATCCAAATAGGCGTCTACCTGTTTTTTTTGCGCGTTTGAGATTCTAACTACCGTGTCCTTCTCGGTCCACATAATGAACATGTTAGGGTCAGTGATACGTCCTTCTATCTCGAATGATACGAATACTGAACTGATTTCCGTCTCTGCTCTTATTTAGCCTCTTCAGACGGATTGCAGCCGACACCAAAAACATCAAATGTTGACGATACTCTAACCTCTAGTATACGCCTCTCATACCCACAGTATTCCGCCTACGTCGCATTTTTCTTCAGGACAGCGAAGGCCGCAAGACCGCTCCAACCTCGAGCTCCCGGCTGAGCGAAGGACAGGCGACCATACGCAGTTATACAATCGGTTGGATTCTACATTTCCCAAAAGTCTCGTATGCATCATCGTAAAAAATTTAGTCATCTACATTCAAGAAATAGAATGCTACTTTGGTCGCTCTCTGCTCTTCTGGTGGTTCTGCCGCTTGCGTCAGGACGTCTTGTGGATGGGGTGTAATAGGGGGTGTGCCTAAATACCATCAAGTCTTGTGCGGCGACCAAGGCGACGACTCTGGCTACGACCGCTTGATTTACCTCAGGCAAACTTCACGCGACGGAAAAGTCTCGAGTTTGTGGTACGTTCAACAACAACAATCTTTGACGCTGCCATATTCTGATGCTAATTCCCTCATAGAGATTTGTAGTGTCTATCAAGCATCTGGATATGGTGATCTAGCCTCGAACAAGAGTATCTTGTACGTTATGTTTGCTTTCGAGTCGCCCCAATTTATTGTTTTTGACATTTTCTGTTTTAGTTTCTAGTTTTTCCGCGCTGGAGAATAACGATACAGCACCTCTGGGTTCAGCGGAACGGAGGCGTAAGTACCTCGTGTCTTTTCCTCTTCTTGCAAGTTCCTACTAGTAACAACTGATGGTCACCCTTTGTCCTTTGACCCGTTTCCAGCCGGTAGTACTAGCTCCAGTATGATCAAGAACTTGGTGCTTGCCAAATCAACAATGAATGACACTTGATCTGTCTCCCTCAACCCATACCCATGGAACAACAACGCCTCATCCCCCAATTGTTGGCATAGGTTTCTTAAATTTCATTTCGGAACGTCTCAGGAGGCTACAGAAGATATCCGGATATTCTTGCCGATCTTTCTTTCAGAATCCAGTTTCAAAAGTTTATAGAAAGAACGATCTGGCAATCTGCATCATCGAATCGTGAGTTGTCCTTTTGAACGACGTGTCCCGTGTCGCACTTCGTATGTTGATGATATGTGGCTGGCAGTTATGATGGACACTACAGCCCTAACGTTTGCTGCGTGAGTTTCGTACATTGAACTATTTTATTTCAAGAGACCATCTCACCTCATTCTGAGAAAGGAAGTGGAAGCAGCACGCAGCCATCGACTCAGCAGGCAAGTGTTCGTACCTATATCAGCATCTCAGGACCCTCTTATCCAATATCAAGGATACCTTACCTACGATGAGTTTAGGGGTTGAAGTAAGTAAGTACTTGGTTTTCAAACAGTTGTCCTGACGTCGAGTGTTTCAGATTCGGCCTGTGCACTTTGGTCATCTTCCAGCCTTCCAAGTTCCAGGCTAGATGTCAGCTACTGTCTCCTGTTTCAAGCGTTCACATACCCCGGCAACATAACCCTGCTATTCACAATTCACACCGCTGAGGGAAGGCTCAGGGTTGAACGAAATACGAATTCGGGAGTCGGCAGTCTATCTGCGTAGTGTTGACCGGAACGGAGGCGTGTGCTTTATTATGTCTTCATCGGGTCTTCAAGCAACTTTGTAAGTATTTCTTTCAGTTGACGCAAGTGCCGTCCTACATGCAGTACATCAATAAATATGCATTGCCGTCCCGAAGCACAATGAAATTGATGGTTACTGTGGAAGTGACTTGCACCATCATCTCATGATTGGCTGTCCGACGTTCCCACTGTCACCCCTATTGCCAACTTGTCGCACAAACGGTGAAGTAAAGAACACAAGAAGGGCATATACCTGAATTGCTACATTCATCCTCAACTTTGCCTCTACATTCAACGCAAGAATGCCATATTACTGCAGTACTTATTGAGGAAGATTTGCCGCCCGAAACAGACGGACATCATTCAGATGAGGTAACAACGCAAAGATGTATCACGTAATTCGAGCAGGGACAGGGTGGAGAGCGCCAGCGCTCGCCGCTGAACAATGTCGATGAATAAGTCGGAAGCCGAATTTGTCTGCTGATTCCTCTTCCCGACCACCATGGTCGCTCTCCTCTCATTTCTCATTCTTTCCATTTCATTCATTTCATCTTCATGGGCTGGAAATACAACATGCGCTGATTCTGGGCTGGATTGGTATACTAATGTCGCGGGGGAGACACATTTTAATTCGCAAGATGTCGCTCTCTGGAAAAGATAATGATCAGAACAAATTTTGACTCGTCAAAAGTTCGAACTTACGAACGACTACGACAGATATGCAATAGCGCCTGTTAGTCCTGCCAGCAGCTTCGTCCTATAAAGCTTCTCTCATCTGGAATTGTTCTTGTTAGATCAAGTCGGCACCTTGAGCACATCTACACCTGGAGATAGATGCGACGAGCAAGTCCGTAAGTCTACACGCCCTCATGAATAGCTGTCATTTGTACTGACGATGCTCAAGCCGACTGCTGCTGTAATTCCGTATCATTTGCGTTAAGCATGCTCTGCCTCAAGTTCGTATCTCCCATCGTTGCTGTTTGACAAACTATATCGACTCACCCCAATATTTACACTAGCTGCCAACAGGGAATCGGTCAAGGATCTGGTTTCGATGCAGGTACAGCTGGTCGTCCCGTGCTCTTTGACTTCCGAATTGACCCGTCCTTTGTGCAGGCGTAGGAGCATATCAGATTTACCTGGAAAATGGTAGAACGACGTTCTGTTCGCCGAATACAAACCAATCGTACGTCACTATTATCGAAGTACGTTCTTGGTACTCAAAACGTCGCCGGGATTTCGTTACTAGACTTCCTACGAGTATCCAGACGGCTGTCTGTAATAACGAAATCAGGATATACGATGCCCTTTATTCTCTTTTCTGGGGGGATGGTGCTTGGTGCGTATTCGAAGTAACGCCTCGACTACAACGATCTGACAGTAGTGATTATTTTTCAGGTTCTAGTAAGCTCGTCGCATTAATTGCAATTTCCGGTAGACGCCTAACCACGTCACCGTCAGTGAGTACACAAGCCAGACCATAACTAAAGATATTGCTTCAACGGCAAATAACACCTTTACGCATTGCAATTCAACGCTTATCCAGTCTACGTCAAGTTCTTCGCAGCATTCTGGAACTGCCACGTCCACGTCTACAAGCAGCAGTTCGTCTGCCACTAGCGCCGCAGATACCAACGCTTCGACCTCACTCGGATCAGGTCCAGTAGCAGGTATAGCAGTCGGTGCAGCGGTCGGCGTAGTTGCTGTCGCTCTCTTATTGTGGTTCTTCTGTTGGAAGCGTAGAAAATCAAACACCAGGGCTTATACAGGCCAAACCGTGATTGACATTGATCCTTTCCTGAACTCGCGAGAGAATCGCTCAAACGATTCTGGTGCGTTCATTCATTATTTTCATAGCCTTTATTTACACTTAATGTAGATCTCCCTCCAGTGGTACAACCCTATAGCTTTACATCAATTTCAAACCCGACCTACTCCGAGTCTGGGTCAGGCTCATTCGCAGGTTATGGCGTAGGGTATGGCGCGGCTTCAATGGCCGGTCCCGGTCCTGTTGAAAGTACTCGTCCTTCCCACTCCAACAGTGCTCCATCATATGATTTCAGTTCCAACTCGTCTTTCTCTGCTCTCACAGGCGCTGATGCTATTGCAAGTGCAGGCGCCAACCCCAGCGCTCAAAATCAATCCGCCACCTTAAAAGCATCCCTTCTTTCCTCGCCCCTCCAAGGCACCAATGTCGATTCATCATCATCCTACATCCCCCGGGGCCGTAGCGATTCGATAAGAAAGAGACCTTTACCTAACCAACCATTCTCTTCTACGTATTTATCACCGGAAGAGGAGTTGCCAGAGACAACGTCGATTTCTATGGCCGAGTTTTCGTCACGACATACGGATGCTGGACCGGTTCCGGCGACGATATTAGAGAGGCATAATTCTGGGAGGTTGCCTCCTGCGTATGGCGAACAGTTTGGCTAGCTAGGCGGCTTGTTTTTTTCTTGGGGTTGACGTTGACAATTTCGGTTACTTTCTTCGTGTGCGGCCGTTTACAGTACGAGAGTTATTAGTTCATTCAGGTTATAAATGGTGTCTTTTTAAGGTATTTATAATTCAACGGGGGTTTACTAACACAATTTCCGCTGTCACTCTTTTTCCGTGCTGTACATACCAGGCTGTACGTCGATACTTGATGCTTTGAGCTGTTTTGCTTTGGATCTAAATTAGTATATATATTGCTTTTCTTTGGGTCCGTGGCCCTATCTTGGAGAACTTAGAAGGTTCTCTCAGGACAGACATTTATTTTTTCGGGACCCACTCAGTACATATGTTATGTACCACGTCGCTCTTTTCGGATTCCGGAAAGCGACTGGCATCCTTACTTTATATCCATCTATGTACATGTTTATATATATTCTGACCAGTGAGCGTTGGTAGCACAAGGTATATTTCTTGGCGTGGTGTCGAGACTCGAGGGTTTTCTCAAGTTGTAGTGTCGGGCGCCGTCGGCAATGCCAGAATGCCGGCGAGGAAACTGATGTTCGGCATACAAGCTGAGCTCAAAGGGATTCAAACTCAGAAGTGGCCGACAGGAAAACTTTAAAGTCGTAGTTTAGTAACTTTAACTCATGATACCAACTCGTTCTCTCTTCCCTCTCAGTTCCAACAATTCGCCACTACGTTTCAACAACGTTTGCCCTCCCAAATTGACCAGGTTCCAGTTCTGGATTAATCTCGTTCATGGTAGATTGCCCGAGCACTTGGCACGCTTTCCTGCACTGTTCGAAGAAGCTATGTAGGCTTTGTTCTCGCCAGATAGCCAGAACAGACCAAACTTGAACAGCTCTGCCTTGAAGTTGAAGATGAAAAAACATTTACCCGTAAGCTTTGACGCAAAACGTCATCCATTCAGAAATCGCCGCGGTCGTGCGATGACCCTCGGAATGTGCGCTAATATAGGATTTGTAGTCTTGTCTTCTATCCCACCACAAGACTCAGAGCGAAACTTCCCCCCCTTGATGTCACGCCGGTCGGATTCCGGAATTTTCAACGAAGCAGAAGCAGAAGCAGAAGCAGAAAGCAGAAGCAACACAGGATGGAGTTCGAAATACGCACTGAAGGACTTCCCGTATGGAAATTTTTGTTCTGACATATGGAAACGAGGTGTTGTAGGTTTGTTCATTTCGTTCACAGCGTCAAGCGCTTGTTCTCCACTGATCCCCACTCAGATGATGTGTTTTTGAAGTGCAGCGATGTCGTGGAGGTCTAGCGATAATCTCTCGCTAGCGCTTCGGCTCGACTAATGTGATTCGCACCGCGGACGGAAGTCTTTGCACCATATGATGTGCTCATGTGCAGAACGTATATCTTGAATCTAAGAACATTCGAGTGTCTGAAGAACGTGTTCAAAACTCCAATGTTCCGAATAGATTCAAAGTATGTATGTATGGCCCCCCATGTTTCGTCATTGTTTCTCTAAACTGTTCACTAAAGCCGTAGTTACCGACCATGATGATATATCGGATCGTTTCGACCGTCAATCTAAACTCATCATCATATCACAAGCCAGTGGCCACTTCGTATGGGTGGGGTGTACGGAAGCTTTCATTATCCAGTGACATTCTTCCTGTCTCTCTAACCCCGCAGCTTGGCTATTCATGGAATCTCTGAAGGCGCAAAAGTTTGTGATACGATACATGATATCCTCGGAAGTGGCAGTTGTCGTTTGATGTTTTCGTCTTCTGACAAGTCGCTCTAAGCTACTTTTGTGTTCAGTTCCTGTTGAAAGGATTTCCGCGGTACGATCTGTTAGGCACTATCAGTTGATAAATTAATCCGACTTGTCGGATATGTTCTTACTCTTTGGACAATTGAGTTTTCGTAGCCCGTGTTGTTTTGGGATTTACACTCGTTTCTGCTGTACTTACTCATACCCAATGGCTCACCTAGGTATTTTGACCGTGTAAAACTTGACGTAGTAATCGCCTCGCAATGATAATATTCAAGAGACGAAGCTGGCGCACCAAAGTAATATAGAATGAGTAAGCCAAGAGAACACATTCCTAGACTAGAAGCTCAATTTGTTTCTTCTATCTCTGCTTATACAGCACTCGTGCTGAAAGTAGTCATTTACATGTACCAGTGACCCCGGTCTTCTACGTTCAGATCCTTAATTGGTGGAACACGAGATTTTCGGTGGTAAAGTGGACGATTACTCACTTAATTGATACAACATACGGCACAGTCGTAAGAAAATTCGAAATTGCAAGTCGTTGTCAGGCAGCGCGCAGGTCTCAAGACTTCATATATCAGAATGAGAATAGCATTTATAGTCCGTCTAATAAGTAAATGAGATGAGATGGATGCCGAGTCGTTGTGCATAGGATAGCAATATTAAAAATACACCGAGTATTCAAAGTTCCATCCAGCGCTATTCGCTATTTTCGCGCCACATGCAGGTTGCTCGTCATTTGGGATTTGATCTAAAGAACACAAAACGAAAGGGTCGAGCACGTCAGTCAGAACGGGAAGCACGTTGACAATAAACCATGGGGTTGGCAACGGATGTAATCAGAAACACTCACCCAGTCTAGAACAAGGGGAAAGGGACCATACCCCCGGGCGCCAAGTTCAGGTCAAGCTAATCCAGGGAAAAACCACCACGGGACAGCCGCAGCATACTTCTCCCACTCCTGAGGAAACAGTTTCCTCATCTGTTTGTCCTCTGCTTCTGCACGACTGAGCCCAACCGCAAGGGTCCACACCCACCAAGCAGCCCAAACTACGATAGCGCTACCGGAAGCCCGTAATGGTCCGCATTCAGTGAGCCAGCTGCCTTCTGTGAGGTGAGACAAAGCTAGACCAGCTACGAGAAGCATGGATCCCGTGTAAGCTGGGTGGCGTACATAGGCGTAGAACCGACGGGTGACGAGTTTATGTTCGGGGAGTACGGTGAGGTCGAAGGTGAATAGGGAGCCCAAGGTTTTGAAGCAGTCGAGACGGATGTAGGAACCGAGAACGACTGCAACGATACCGATGAGGAAGATGGGTGATACGTGGATGTTGGGGTCCGAAGTGTGGGGGCATACGAGCTTAGGGGCAATAGGTGATATCGAGGACAAAGGGAAGAACCCGCTGAAGTAGAAGAGAACCTCGAAGAACGCGCATATCCATAGAGCTGTCATGTGAACCTGACGAAGGACACCATAAGTATATGGCGACACGTCGAAAGAAACGATTTACCTTGAAGAGCAGAGGTGCTATCTGCAAAATATACAACTCCTCAGTATGGTAACGACTCTTTGGTTGAGTAGGGTTTGGAGGTGTACAGGCCCAGTGGTTAGCCAGAGCCTGAATAACGACGAGAGACACTCTAGCAAGAGACATTGCGGGTAGAGGGGGGAGATTTGGGTAGGACATATAACGAGAAACCTTGATACTTATATGTAAGTCTTGATTATTGCTTCGCATGATTTTCGGATATCAGTAAGCGGGAGGAACATCGTCACATCGTGTTCCGCGGGGAAAGTACCAGCATCAAAAACAACAAAGCTTCTTGTGATCAAATGAGAATCCCCAGCATAGGAAACCGAACCAACGAGGCTCCATCTTCGCAGGATGTAAAGTAAAAAGACTCTGCCTCGAGGCCATGCTAAAGAGGAGCCAGCTCCGATATTAGATGCTGAGCGCTGAACCGTAGCGTGGTGGAGAAGTTTAAGCAGTCCGCTCGGGCGCGCGGAGAAGAAAAATTAAGGTTTTGATATTTTTGAAACTCCACCGCCTTACTGTCTATCGGCACGATCGGCACGCATTTCGCGAGGGAGCCGAGGAATACTGCACTAATTCGCACGATTCTGGTTTTTCTGACTCATCTACTTCATGCCAACAGCCTCTTGAGAAAAATATGTCAGATAATACCTGGTCTCCTGCTTCTTGGAGATCGAAACCCATCGCTCAGGTAAGTCTTCATGTGCAGGGTCACACTTTCACAGATATGTGTGCGAGAAATTCAATCGGTCGAGATCATCTTTACTAATCGCTGGCGCCCCCTTTTGCCACAGGATGTTGAATACATAGATGTTGGGCATCTATCCCGGTGAGTCGCTATTCTCGATCTCAGTGGGCGGCAGTAAATAACTTTAGATGACAGAGTACTTTCCAAACTAGGCACACTGCCCCCTCTTGTAACCCCCTCAGAGGTTTGCGTTCAATGAGGTGCTTTCATTGACCGCGGTGTAGCTGAATTGGACGACTAGGTAGAACGTCTTCGTTACCAGCTCAGCCTCGTTCAACGCAACGAGGCTTTCTTATTGCATGCTGGTGACTGTGCGGAGAGCTTCGATGCGTGTACTAACGTAAGTTCTAGCTGGACCCCCCCACGTCACTAAGCTGTAAAGAACACTAAACGTTTGCTGTTGACCGGCGGTCGACTTTCACAGGAGAACATCTCGGCAAAGATAGGGCTCATTTTGTCTTTCTCTCTCATCCTAATTTGGGGTGCTCGTCTTCCCGTCGTACGTCGAAAAACGTCTCCATCAGGAAGCAATGGTTCATTGCTGTGTTGTAGGTGCGTATTGGTCGTATTGCGGGCCAATATGCAAAGCCTAGAAGCAGTAAAACGGAGAAAGTGGGCGAACGAGAAGTTTTAAGTTTCAGGTGAGCCCATTCATACGTGGTTCCTCGAGCAAACATGATAATCACATATTACTCACGTTTTCAGGGGTGATAATGTAAATGGGTATTGAATGGGCCGGCTAATTACTTTCTCTACAAAAGTTCTGATGCCATTACTAGATTGGACGTGGACGATCGCACACCCGATCCTGAACGGCTCCTAAGGCAAGCAAATGCTTTGTGTCCAAACGCCTCATTCGCCACTCACTCTTTCATTGTATCAGAGCTTACTTTCACTCCACAGCAACTCTTAATTACATTCGAGGCTTGCTGACTTCTGGATTTGCATCTCTTCATCATCCGAAAGATTGGTCATTGAACCATGTCCGCTCCCCGTCCCTTCGGTAAGCAATTGCTTTCCCCGTCCTCTCCATAAGTTACGGTGCCTTAATCATGTCTATATTGTGCTCATTTCCATGTCGCCATAGTCGTGAGTTCGAAAATATCGTCGAGGGACTTTCTGATGCACTGGATTTCAGCCGTACAATCGGTGCAGACTCAGGGGCCTCGTTCGAGGACGGCGGCGCCAGAGGAACCGTCGGAGAAGTCGATTTCTATACTAGGTACTAGACATGGAAATTCCGGGAAAACTCGTATTATAACTGACATTTTCCGCTCATGATTAGTCATGAAGGACTAATGCTTGACTATGAAGAAGCACTCACGCGAGAGTTTCCTATCCCGAAGGCCGCTACTGCAGCAAAAGGTAAACCTACAACGGCGTTCTACAATACCTCCGCACATTTCATATGGATTGGGGATCGCACGAGACAGCTCACCGGGGCACATGTCGAATACTTTCGAGGTATCCGAAATCCTATTGGGATCAAAGTAGGACCAAGTATGGCAACGGATGAGCTTGTTAGATTATTGGATAGTAAGCCATATTTTCTTTTTTGTTTTCCTCGTGCTTTCCTTACCAATATAATATTGTCCGACAGTCGTCAATCCCGACAAAGATACTGGAAGAGTAACTCTAATCACTCGTTACGGTGCTGGAAAGGTAAGCCTTTGTGCGTGTGTCAAAATATTCTGGTTATGACAGTTTAAACTTTCCTCGCGTGTCTGATCGATATTTTTTACACTTTAGATCCAGGATCATCTCGCAAAGCACATCGTCGCTGTCAAGGAATCCAAGCATCCTGTCATCTGGGTTTGCGATCCGATGCATGGAAAGTAAGTTTCAAAAGTATTTCTCTCAGCGTACTCTGCCCCCTAATCAATTTGCACTTCCAGCACGCTCACTTCCAGTACTGGCCTGAAAACACGCAACTTCGGCACGATCATCAGCGAGCTCACTTCCTGCATTCGTATTCACTCGGAATGCGACTCACGGCTCGGTGGCGTTAGCCTCGAATTCACCGGTGAACTTAACGAGGAAGGCTTCAGTGTCACAGAATGCCTAGGTGGAAGCATGGAGCTAAGCGAGGAGCAGCTTGGCCTACGTTATCAGGTTTGCATGGTTATGCATTAAGCCTGTTTCGACGTACTAACGTATATTCTTCATCTGATAGTCATTCTGTGATCCTCGCCTCAACTTCGAACAGAGCCTCGGTGTGTTTACTTCTCACTTCGCTGACGATTCATTCACTCATGCTTATAATAGATGTGGCTTTTCTCGTCTCAAATCACTTCAAAAAGGAGCGCCGGGGTGCTAAACAGGGCGAGACCACAGACATCCTGTACAAGGAACTCGCTGGAGGTGTACGCAAATAACATGTCCGTTATGTTCTATTGAAATTACATCTAGTCTATTGAATTGATGTCACGCAAATACAACTGAAAATGTTTTTACACAACGTAAGTGCACTTACTGAAAGCAACTACATATTGATTACACGAGCTTTATGTGAAAGACAGAACAGCACAACATGATTTACTCAGGACAAGTCAAAACCGGCGTTAGACATTATCGCCTGTAGGAGCTTGGACCGCAGCACCCGTTCGTCCGTGTATCTGGGCAGCTATAGTCATTCCCCATCAGTTGATTGAATACATTTCAACAAAAAAACCACGAACTTTCAGTAAATTTACACATGTACTAGACGTAGGCAATCGATATTGATCACTTCCAGCGTCACGAATAGCAAAATTCGGAATCAGCTCCTTAAAGCCTCTGTATATAAATTGTCAGGCAACGAACACAAAGGAGGAGATAAGGCATACAGTAACGGCGGACGACTGCAGCTGGTCACAAAGCGTAGAAGGGCTCTGCGCTGTTCCTGATCGAACGTGTTAACCACCTGCAACAGCTGAGTTCAGAGCTCATCGATCGACAAAGTTGAACGCAGAAAACTCACATTCCAAAACGCCACAATGGTAGGCTCGTTGTCATCATAAAGCCCTCCATAGTTGGTATTAGCTCTCAAGTCGTCCAAATCGACAGGAGCATTAACACCGCCGAGCAATATCTGGACCTCCTGTTGATTGAACATTCTAAAAGAGACCGAGGCGTTGTCAGTTACGGTCGGGACTCTAGGAACAAAGCATTGAACGATGGATATCAGAGCAGAGTTGGGTGCCGTCAGCAGGAATAACACGGTGATAAGCGCTGTCACGACATCGCCACAAGGCCGGTGAGCATGATGTACCCACACCCCAATACATGAAGCAGTGTGAGACCTCAGGCCTCAGTTGGTATCAGCCGTTATTAAACGCCTCCCGTCGACGACATGGCGCATAGGCGGCGGGAGGAATGATTATATCCGCGGAGTCATGGTACCAGTTTAAAAGAAAACGACCCTGCGCATAGGAGATTTGGGCGCACAACGCTACGTCCGAGCCGAACTCACGTAATGCACAGGAACCGAGTGGGAAACTCACCTCAACCACTGTGGGTCAATCATATCCGAAAGGCCTTCAAAAAAGGCTTCACTTTGCAGCCGTATCTGCTTGCTCAGCTTGAAGTGCGAGACCAGATAAATGTATTGCAACCGATTCTCTTTTGTCACGGCGATATTAGAGCCGTTTTTCACTAGGTCCACAGTGCGTGTTGTTCCAAATTCTGAGCGTAGAGATTGAGTTCCAGATCCGAGCAGGTTGAGTGACACGCACCTTCATAGGTCACCGTGAAATTCAAAGTCAAGTCCTCCGGATTACCAGCGTAGTGTTTCAAGAAAATTAGCCCGTTGTAAAGATCGGGATCTAATGACGCAAGGTCATCAAGAAAAGACTGCTTTCCAAGCCACTATCGAGACATAGACAAATGAGAACGCAAACTTTTCGCGAGAGAACGAGGGAAGCCACTTGGCCAGGAAGAATCCAGCAAAAGCCACGTCCACCAATATTCCCTCGTACATTGCCTTTCCTAGAATCCGTCCAATGAAACGGTACCAATTCAAACTGTGCGCTATCGAAACAGCATTCAGTCACGACGAACGAAGAAACAGGCGTAAAACACACCCTCGGTAGCATATCCAAGTGGATTGGGATATAGCTCGTTCTTCTCGTTCGTCAGCCAGAGCCCACGATTGGTGTCAAACACCTCTTTACACAGTGACGTGAAAAATTCTTTGAAGACTCCTCCGCCATCTATACCAGCTCTGAAAAACTAACGTGAGGGTCCCGTCTAATCCAAAAGGTAATGAAGACACGAACTCTTCCTCTCCCCATTGATCAATGAACACAATCTCCACCGGGTCCTTCAAATCTGCATCACCAAGATGGTCGAAACCATCTTGTGCCACATTGCCTCTCCGTACCGTGACCCTGTTTCTTCTCCCAAAACCACGCGACCCGCCGCTGGAGCGAAACTCGTTCATAGTGGCCGCGAGATTTGTGAAGGGGTTTATAGGCCGTGATGACGAAGGATTCTGTAAGAAAGCCAGCTCTCAACGACATGACAACGTTTACGAGAACCCTCTACTCACACTACTTCCACCCCCTCTTCTCCCGCCTCCATTCCTCCTGTTGACAGCGTCCATATACACGAAGCTCCTGAATATTGCCACCCGAACGTGAAACGGAATCGCGAACGGTATATTGTTCAAAACCCCCAATCGCGGCGTGAGGTAGGATAATTGTCGATTTGTCATCGTGCGACTCGCAGCGCCTGCTCGCGGCCGAGCCCACGCCGCCCGTGTTGTCCTCGTTTGCGCCGACCCAACATCCACTTCCATTCTCCTAGATGCTTCTTCCTCCACTTCTTCCTCCCTCTCCTCAGCTTGCTGAGCCTCAAACATCGCAGCTTCAACGAAGCCAGCCATCTCTGTACTAAGTTGCATTCCTCCTCCTCCTCCCGTTCCCGATCCTCGACGTTCGTCATCATCACCTAGAACCAACCACCCGCCCTTGGGCATGAACGCTCGTCTCGCATCTCGTGCATTGATAGCAACTAAACATCGCGTCACTTTCTCCCTTATATTCAGCCAGTCATGTTGTGTCCGCGGTCGAGGGAACCCCGCTGCCACCGAGGACGAATCCAATTCGGTACCATGCATCCACAACACCCAAGCTATGTTCAGCAATTTCCTAGTAAACGTCGAAATTTCGTCCAGTGATAAAGGATTCCTATGCGCGGCAGAAGAAGACGAAGAGTCAGATGAAGATGAAAAGAATTCGTCGTCGCCCATCGTGACTAGAGCCTGAGTGTACGCCTCGGTGAGGAGCAGCAGCGGCGCCCACGGGTCTTCCTCAACCTCGTCCGACGATTTTCGTCCCAGTGCAGAAGGTAGAACTGGGATAAGGGGTTCAAGGTGCGATCTCCCAACCTCAGGCGTAGCCGCTTTGGACGCAATTGCAGCAACGTCATCTACGACCATCGCATCCCCACTAATTGGCGCCGCTTTAGCTCCAATACTACTCAAATCCCTCCCCAACCCACTACCTCTCACCCACCCTCTCCACGCTTCCCTCACAAAGCCTCCGCCATTCCACGTCCACAAGAGGCTTAGGACTGCGTCTTTCTTCGAGGGCCAAACACCCACAAGCGCATATAAGAACCGAACAAGGAAGTAACGCCCCTTCGTAGATTTGACCGCTGTGAGCAGTGAGGCCAGATGAGTAGTCGAAGGAAGCGTCAGCAGCCTCTTCTGCGTTTTGGCATCAAGTATAGGGAGAGGAGGTAGGGCCGGTCCAGACTGGGCGAAAGATGATACGACGGTGACCCGAATCCCGTCTCCTTCGTCGTCAGACTCGTACGCTGACCCAGATAAAGTAGGTGCTGCCTTAGCAGCGGAAGACGCAGAAGCGTTGGTAGGGCCTTCGAGTCCGCCAGGTTGAATGCCGTCCATAACTTCGCTTATGAACCTCAGGTATGCCACGAGCGCAGGCCCGGGCAATTTTGCATACCTCGGAGGTGTGAACGCAAGTAGATTCGACACGAGGTGGATCTTGGCTTCCAGCTGCGCCGTGGTCGACGAGCGTGTAAGAAAAGCCGGGAGTGGAGAAGAGGGAGGAGAGGGTACAGGGTACAGCGCGTCTAACTTCGACAGAGGAAGGTTGGAGGAGAAATGAGTTAAGGTCGCTAACGGTAGTCGGTTCGGTAGCAGTGGGATGGTGATAACGTGGATGAACAACAGATGTATTGCAAGCGTGTAGTCCTCCGAGCCTAGCTTCAGCCGCGCAAACGGCGCAGTTGCGAGTGAGACCAGAAGAGGAAGATTTGGTGTATTCTTGGATTCTATTGGCTGGAAAAGTGTCTTGTGAGCATTTTAAAGACAAAGCAACGCAAAAAGCGTACGATACGGCACACTGCCCTAGAGAGAAGTGCATAGAATTGATGAGCGAGCAGATAATGAATTATCGCCGAATCTGTGGAACCAGATAGCAGCGCGTTCAATATTTCGAGATGGGATCGAGAATAAGAAGACCTGGTCAAACCGAAACATGAGAAAGAAATTGGAAATGAAAGGAAATACGAACTGAGGATCCTTCGCGACTTGCGCCATCAGCAATGTTGCAATTTGCTTTATCAAAACCAGCCAACTGGGGGAGCTATCAAGATCGAACAAACGGCCAACACCGGCTTGTACAACGGCAGCACTCCATCTCCCCAGAACGTCCTCTGACCCGATGATAGCCACCCTGCGCAAACACTGCACGTCCGTAACCGTACCGTTCTTCAAGTCTTCGTCAAAATCTTTCTTGATCTCATCAACAACTCTTCGTTTCTCTCGTACGCCTCTCCACCATGCTTGCAGCCTCACCGCGTTGTCCGTCCGGCGCCTGTGTTCCAAACGTTCCTCTCTTCGTACCTTGGCTTGATCGAGAATTGAAGAGTGAGTCGTCGACGAGGAGGCGCCTCCAAGGTTGATCTGTCGACGACGCTCGGTACCACCACCAAAAAGAGGAAGCATCGCAGTAGATTGTAGCCTTTACCGCAGAGCTCTTGGGGGCGAACGTAATGGGTTGACGAGCTTCCTGCTCGTGTAATATGTAATATGCCTTCTCCTAATTGCACTACTCTCCTCACTTCTTTGCAACGTTACGCAGATGAGAGAGTCGAAGCCGAGAGAATGTACGAGAAGCAGCGAGAAGGGAGAACTCAGAAAGACGAGGACTTTCAGCTGGTCTAAGCGCGCGTGCGTAAGTCCTTGTCACGTGGTAGTAGGTATGATTCAGCAACCCTGATCCCTCCAGCCGAGTTTCACAACAGTGCTTCGAAGTTCATCGATCATCCCCAAACTTGTCCGTACATACCTCATTTTCGTGCAGGGGGCGTCCAGCGGAGAATTCCGAAATATCAACCCCTCGAGAGGGGTCGTGCGAATTTGATGCGGCACACAAAGCGGCATGAGTCGGCACTGCTGTCGCCTACTCACCTCGAATGCTCATTCCACCAGTGAAATGGAAGTGGTGCTGATACCGGGCCAGCTACTTGATATATTCATCAAAAAGCGTGAGGAACGAGCATTAGGAGTTCCCAAAGATGAAACTGAAGGATATAGAAGAGAGATCCCTGGCAGCGATGATATCGAGCGAGGTCAGAGGAGGAAGTGAAACAAGGAGTGAAAAGGGACGATCAATCACAGTAACTCAGCGCGACTTAGAGGGATCGAAGAGATATAGAGAAGAATAGATTATATTTCTATGAAAGTACTGTACAGGCAAAGGATTGGTACGAGAGGTCGCTTTCAATCGAGCCGGTTTGCCGTTCGAATGCCGAGTGCGGCTACGAAAAATTCGCACGACCCCTCTCGAGGGGTTGATATTTCGGAATTCTCCGCTGGACGCCCCCTGTTTTCGTGTCGTTTTGACTCTCTGGCGCTGTCAAATGCTGTCGGGTGACCTCGGAGTCAATGTGAGCCTCCAATCTTCACGGGGGTATAGCTCAGCTGGGAGAGCAGCAGACTGAAGCTTGACGAGTTTCCCCCTTCTGAAGGTCCCGCGTTCGATCCGCGGTACCCCCATATACACGAGTTCGGAGTGAAGTACTTTTTCCAGCTAAACTGCGAAGTATTCAGTTTCAATTAAAGATATAATCTTTGTTGCACGGCCCAATATACATCTATCTAAGTTCAATCACTCTGACAAGCTCTACTTGCATTTGATCTGGGTCGGGCATTTTGCTTTACTGGCTCTTTCTTCCATTTGATTTTGAGCAACTGTCCAGATAGTAATTGGATGCCCAGCAAGCCTCATCTGAGATGAGATGTCCTCATGCAACCTTACATCTACAGTGAGCCACTATATATAAGTTTGTGATATAACATTTGTTATTCTGATTCTGACATAGCCCATATTTAATACTGTTTAGATATAATTTCAGTTGTTTAGTTGCGGAGATCAGGTCACTATAGTAGCACAAGATACAGTTTAGGTTTAAAAGGGTTGAGTGAGAAGAATTTGGTTCCCATCTATCTAGACTTAATCCATATGGCCTTTTCAGCTCAGAACTGGTATGTGACCTCTTTTTCTTATCTCCAAAGACAATTACAACTAATGTTACATATGCAGGTTGAGATTTACACTTCTTGTGCTCTC
This sequence comes from Omphalotus guepiniiformis, assembly GCA_028554645.1. Taxonomy (NCBI): domain Eukaryota; kingdom Fungi; phylum Basidiomycota; class Agaricomycetes; order Agaricales; family Omphalotaceae; genus Omphalotus; species Omphalotus guepiniiformis. Next base: position 56,560 of record JAQOOI010000031.1, read on the forward strand.
CATATCCATTTCATTTCAGTTTCATTTTGATGTTCCAAACAATGTTTCTGTTGATATTCCCTTTGAAGTGCAATGGACAAGAGCAGATGAAGATCCCAATGATTTTGAGATTGATTCTGATCCTTCACTAGATGAATTTCCAATGAATTTTGACACAGAGGCCACTACTGGATTATTTGCTGTTACAATCAGACATTTAAAGTATGTGTCTAAAACATTGAACTCAATGATTCTACTAATGTATAATGCAGATTAGTCCAGTTTTTTGCATTCTCTAGTGATAGTGGAGACCCCCTTGCTATCTCTTCTAAAATATCTATTACTAGGTCTAGGTTCATTATATTGCTCTATTCAAAACAATTCTCACATAGACCTATAGTAAATCAAGTCATCAGGCTACTAGCCTATCTGCATCTATAACTACCAGTGCATCTTTGGGAAATCCATTGAGTACAACTCCCACCAGCATCTTCATATCTACAATATTATCCAGTACAACCACAAGTGCACAACAGTCATCTAAATCATCCTTCTCCAATACAACCACAAGTGCACAAGAGTCATCTATGTCCTTCTCCAGTACATTTCTTCCTGTTACAACCATTGCACCATCTCAGTCTCATGCCAGAGTTAACTTGCCCTTGATCATTGGAGTTGCTCTTGCTGGAGTGGTATCTCTCACCATCACTGCACTTATAATCATTTGTCGTTATCGGCACAACAAGATTAGAAATCTTGAGATGCTACCAGTTCAGTATAATGTGAAACTGGAGGATGTACTTCCTATTGTCCCTCTTAAAAGCATATCTGGTGAGCATGGTGACACATTTGTATAATGACCAGAAATTCTCATGGACCCTAGATGTCAATGGACCTTATCACAGAAACACAGTTCAGAATACTCAAAATACTCAAATACCAAATTCATCTGTTCAGACTTTAATCAATTCTCAGCAGTCATCTCCACAAATACACAAAAAAAGGTCAAAAACCAAAGTACAAAGTAGAATAGAGATGCAAGCAGAAGATGAGACAGCTATGTTACAAAGGAGAATTGAAGAATTGTCAAGGAAGATAGAAATACTACAGGGACATGGAGTAGTGGACAGAGAAGATGGAGCTAGTCACCTGCCAAGTTATGTTAATAGTAGAGATTGACTAAATTATAACCAACAAACATAATTGGAGGCTTAGAAAGATTTGAAATATTGATTGTCTATGGTATCCAAAGTACACTTACTACATAGGATGGTCATCATTCAATAGTGCACTCTTATAAAAGTTTAAGTTTGTCAGGGTAAAATAGAACATTTAGTATCCACATTGAGCTCCAACATCAAACTTCTAACACAGTGACACAGTGATGTAAATATCAACTTCTAGAAGTGTGTTGTAAACATTTATATTCTGAATATGCAATACGTAGTTATACACGTTACTTCACAGATGTGGAGCTAGAACAGATCTCACCACAGCCAGTATTGCACTTATCTTTGAAGATGACAACATTGCCCAGGGATTTCCATCAGGCAACTGCTGTGACCACAGCTTCTGGTAGCTACATCTCAGATGACTGATGGATTATTTATAAAGCAATTAAGATAAATAATATAAAGATATTACACTAAAAGGGTACTTTCTATCACTACTCTTCTTCAACTTTCAACATCACAGCAGGCAAGCATGGCTTTTCCTGTCTGTCATAGAAGGTATGACACAAGTTTTTTGGTCTACAAAATTGGCTTTGATATACTTCTCAAGCTTTGTTATTCATGTTCCAGCAACTGCTCAGACTTTTGGAGTACCATTCAATATCAGTTGGACCTGCACAAATGACGCTCCATTACCATTCAGCATTGATACTTCTCCACCTCTTTCTGGATTTATATCCTCATCCCTGGGTAACTTCCCTATATTTCTCAACGCACCTACTCCCACTGGAACTTCTACAGTTACAATAACACAGAATCAGTTTGTGTCTAACTCCCCTGGATTACACCTTGTATTATTGATTCTATGTGGTTTTCAGAATCCATAACATTAATTTTGTTGCATATCTAGGCCAAAAGCCACCAACTTTAGAGTAAGTGACTGTATTTTACTGTGTTTACAAGCCTTATGATGAATTTTAGAAATCCAGAAATTGAAAAATGCATATCGTCCAACTCAGTTGTTCTTGAAGACCCAACATCCACAACCCAGCCCAGCACTGTGATCATAACAACAGATTCTGCCTCTTCATTAGTACCGACAACGAAATCTGAAACTGTAACTTTAACAACAGGCTTTGTCTCACCAAGGTGCACTGGCTATTTCTCTTAGGCCCTGAGTATTTACATATTTAACTACCTAGTGCTCAAAACTCTACGTCAACAAAACCTTTCAATTCAACTCCAGTCATAATAGGCGCAGTTACAGGAACAGTTGTACTGATCCTTGCACTAGTTGCTGCATTCATCTTCTATTGTCATCGATATCGCTCCCGTCGCCGTGAATCGGACTTTCACAGAGCACTGATACTACATCGCCAAAATCCTCTCTCAAATCCAGCAATTCCTCCAGGTGACAAATACATCAACCACCACTCACTTCAATCAATGTCTTCCGACTCATCCGACTCGTCAGACGAGAAGAAATGGACGCATTCAATGGTTAGCAACGAAATCTCCACAATCCAGTAATACATCTCTGGATTGATATTGGGAAGGCCACTTCTGTACCATAGCGAAAGAAAGTCCGTATCAGCAGTTTGTTCTTAGTTCACAATGTACATCGTAATGCTTGTTGGCCTATGGTCAATAGTAGATCGCACAGACCTCCTCTACAATCAAATCAATCAAAAGCCGTACCTTGGTTCTCTATCGTGATTTCACGTACAAGTCAGACTTTTCAGCTCTGTTGGTCTCATTGACAACGAGGATGACATTCCTGGGCTCAGTAACAAGCACATCACAAGGGCGGACACTTTTGACGCGCGATATCCTCGCATGACAGACAGCACGTCAACGACATCCAGGTGTTCTGGCTGACTCCTTGCACGGGCACGGACAATAAGCATCAATCACCATCGTAATGCTCTCAGAGATGTGATTAGTTGCGGTATCTGCGTCCCTCGTCTCAAAGCGCATACCTAGGTACCCAACTAAAACCAACCAAGCAGACACAGCTAGGCTGGTGCTAGTCTACCGTCGCTGAGATTTGCAAGACACGATCATCAACATCCACGCCTTTGATCGCAACGTCCAGCAGAATCCTTATTCCTAAGTGCGAAGGAATAGACGAGATGGACCGCGAAATAGATATCGTTGTGCAACCGTCAACAACTCTTCGCCTGTGTATGATACCTTGCGTAGTAGGTCGCAAATAGACTGGCGATATCCAGAGCGCTGGCAACATCAAGGATGGACGGTGACCAACCTTGCATGCGAAGGCGGTTACAGGTTGTACGGTAGGATCCTCTGCCTTCTCGTTCTGATGGTTACGATCGAAACTTGCCAAAGGGAACACGGATACATATCACCGCATATCTCTGGTACCATAATTCAATCGCCACGTCCAGCTTCCCTGCTTCCGAGGAAACACTGCACATTCGGAGTGGCGACGGATGGTCTTCGACAGCAGAGATCAAGGTGTAACGGCGAAACGAAACTTCAAGTTCTGTGCTCGATGTCTTGCGTAGTAGGGTTGCAAACCAATGCGATGGTTGCCAACCATGGTAGCTAATAGGGACGACCGTCCGCCTTCGATGCTCACGATCAACACTTGTGAAAGGGAGAGGGAGATGAAGGTACATTGAATAATTCATGACTCACAACAACTCGTCTTCGCGGGTTTCAACTAAGATGTTGTATATTGAAGTCAATCAACAGCTATTGGATAGAGACACGAAATATACACACTTGAAAACGCGGCACAACTCCTCCCAGTCCTTCGTCCGCGCAACTAGATATTTGTTCCCCATGGTCCATTTCAGCTTTAAGACCCCTAAAGTAAACAACATGCACCACCACCTCCTAGTCCTTTGTCGCGCTCCTTACCCTCTTCTGACGCAAAAAAAAAATCTTCCCCACGATCCATTGAAAGCTCTGAACAACGCCAGCGAAACTCGGCCATCATGTCGTCTGTTCGAATTCACCAAGATACCATTCCGCGGCTGCTTAATGTCTGTGTTAGTTTCCTGCTTCTCCATCAGATACACCTAAACAAACGAACCTGAACGCGCACATGAACTCCTTCTCGTCCTTCGTCCTTCGTCCCCACCTACGCTCTTTGGCATTTGAGGCAAAACTCCCTTCGCTATGGTCCATCGCAGCGCCCGCGAAGTTCGACTTCTATCATGGACAGATTATCTTGTCGTGCGCCCAAATTCACGGAGATTCCATGCTGCGGTTGCTAAACGTTCAGGTAATATGTTAGCTCTCTTGTCAAGGAACCACGAAAAAAACTGCAGAACCGAACCTACTAAGCACTGGATATCCCAAGACCATCTGTGGCACATACAGCCGCCCATAAACCAAGCTTTGTCCGTTGTTGCACGCTTAAACCTTCCGGCACCGCGAGCAGCATGGGTAGTCGCTGTGCGTTACCGATGTGAGTAGCTGAGCTTTGAAGGAGATAGGGCGATAGGACGAACTTGAAGTCCGCAGAGCACATGGAGTATCAAAGCTGAGCGACGCCCATCGTCGAGGGTGAAGCAAGGCATCCGAAGTCTACAAATACCCGCGAATCACAATCAATACGAGGAAGATCATGTAAGAGGAAACTCACCAATCTTCACACATCAATTTTCCTTGAACATTGGCATTACGCCCCGATTACGCCCACCACAAAAACCACAAATTCAACCGCAACAATGACAACCATTTTCCTCCTATCTGAGTACACCTTATGCGTTCAAGGATCATACGTGACGTGGAACGTAGCAAGAACATCCAGTGACATTTTCAAAGGCTCTTGGTGCGACAGATTAAGAAACTGGAGCCATTCGAAGAACCTTGAAAAGCGCCAAGTTACGACACCGACAGATTCAACTTATATAATGACCCTGAAAGCAACGGGGGTATAGCTCAGCTGGGAGAGCAGCAGACTGAAGCGTCTCATGCTTTCTGAAGGTCCCGCGTTCGATCCGCGGTACCCCCATGTGTAAAGGGTGAATCTTTTTCTCTCCTGTGGTGAATGGGGCAGCCACTGAGCCAGTAATTTGGCATTCCATCACGTATGCCTCTGATCTCTAACCGTTCTTGTCTGTCGCTGTTCCCTGCTTAACAGATAAAATCCACATAATCGTACTGCGTGGAACAGATCAGAAACGTCGCGGGTGGCATTGGCAATGAATCAGAAGGGGTCAAAGTTGTTGGGACTCCATGGGAGGACTGACTTTTCATCATATTAGTCACTGACTTTCAAGTACGTCGGAGTCCCACCTGCGGCAGGTCCTTTGTAGTGCGTAAACTTCGGTGTACTATTATTTAATGTTGTTCTCTGTATAAGAGGCATCTAGCGACAGGAAATCTAGCTTTACCGACGACCACAAGTTCTATACACGTTGCAACGAGAGTCGGAACTCTGAAACTGAAATATCCCTTGATTCGGTTCACTCAGCAAGCTCAGCTAGGCACCTGGCCACTGCTATCATATACGGAGACAATTCAACTTTTCTCATTCGATTTAAAGTTGGCGTACGGTGGAGGCAATGGCCGGGGCTCCTTCCATTCTGGAGCTTAGGATCATATCATGTGCGTGTATAATGTTGGACCAATCTCATTCGACTCTCGATTAAGTCTATTATTAATCAACGCAGCTTTGTTCTAATCCTAGCAATGTGCCCTATATGAAACACTCCTCCCCCAAGTCCCTCTGATACCACGTCCTTTACAATGAAACATTGCCACATTCTGCCTTCCCTTCCTCCGGCTGTCGTAGCCCCTCTCTCCAATCCTCCCCATTCGGATCCTCCGTAATGTCACCCAGGAGGTTCTTCACGGACATCAACAATTGTCATCCACGTACGCCTACCAACATCGTACTTCGTGCTTCAGTCGATCCACTGCATCAAGGAGGAGCGAGGACTTCGATTCCCGTGATATACAACGTCAGCCTATAACCACGCCGGGAAGAAAGTGGAGATGTTTTGCGCGATCCTAATGCATCAGTGAGAAATTTTGTCTCCATGGTCATCTAGGGCTACATTTGTAGTAAGTAAGTAGTGCATGGTATAACGTATATGTATGTGTCAAAATGCAAGCTGAACTATTTGAGTACAAGCTCTCATAATTCGCTATTATACGTGACGAACGAGGATGTTTTGGGTGGCAAAAGGTGTTGCAATTCGTAGGGGCTCGTAGAAGCGGGTGAAAAGAAAGAGATATTAGCAATTTGACATGATTCGACCCGGGCTCGAACCGGGGACCTTCTGTGTGTTAGACAGATGCGATAACCAACTACGCCATCGAACCGATACAATCTGAATGCACAAGTACAATTGAGAGCTCAAGGTAATGAAAAGGGTAATGTCCAAGCTTCAAGCACTGTTCCCCGCTATGAAAATGCCCTCAAACGACTTTCATCATCTCGACGTTGCAAATGTCCTTAGTGGGAATACTTAGTAGAAATAGAAAGTTATCTTATCTTGCCGCGAAACCGCCGGCATACTCAGACTGAGCCTAGGCTCACATGACGCGACAAGTTCTACCCTATTCCACCATGGCTGAATTCCGCATCTACGCTCAATTTCCTACATCTGGCCAGCCAAGTTCACTGGATACAGATAGATTCCAATGGATTCACTGCCTTACGTTCCCTATCACAAAGCTCAACGAGGTCCAAATATCTCTCAAGCCATATAAATGGATGCGCTATGCGACAGGTGTCGTCGTTGGTGCACAAGGCGAGCTCTCCACCCATCGCGAACCCACCGTTATTGTTCCCGTGGATTACAATGCGGATTTACCGGTACTCTCTGGACCTGTTGATTTATGTTATCACACCGCAGAAGAAGAGAAGGCTCGAATGTTTCCAGCTGATCCCGAACTTGTGAAGAAGGAGGTTATTTAGTTTTTCACCGATTGTGAGGCTGATTTTCGAGATGCGGTGAGTGAAAGGGATGGGGGAGAACGTGTGGGTGTCGGGGATATCTGAGGGCGCGTGTGAGGCTGCACACCTTGTACCTCATAGTAGAGATGTCTCGGTATGCGGATCCTGATATGATCCTTATTGTTTCCTCATGCACGGCAGTATATTCGTCTGATTACTGAGGGTCGGAGTCGGGAGGGCGAGGTCATAGGAATTATCAACGACATCCGAAACGGCGTGCTCATCAATAGAAAATTTCACTGCATACTCGGTACAGATCTGGCATTTCTGAAAGTATGTCTTTAGTCCTCCATTCAAGACTGACAAGCACTCCTGACAGTCACCAAATTTTGCACTGAAGACTACTGATATTGTCCACGACGCAACTCCCGACGAGTCAAGATATACACTCAAATTCTTCAAACAAAATTAAGATGTCTGGGTCTACGGAACATCTCGATGGACGCGTGGTTTCTTATAGCCCAAATTCTAAAATTCGCGTTCCTCAAGATCTTACTCATTGGCCACCTGATGTGCTTTTTGATGTTGTGTATGCCTTGGCCGTGCTTAAACCTTTGGCACGAAAGACAATGATAGCACCCGCGACGTCTTGCCATACATCTTCTACCCTGGCTTCACGAATCAAAACGATCAAGGTGATCAGGAACAGCCAGACGAACAGGCCGAGATTCGAGCGGATCGGAGGGGGCGTCACGGTTGCCCGTGGTGCTTCGAACACCTGGGATGATGTCTTTTACTTGCCACCAGACGAGTTGAAGGCTTGGGTACAACGACGTCGGGAACAGCATGAGGCGGCTGAACGCAACGAGCTCGAGTCTAACATTGAAAGCTGGAGAAGTCGTCAAGTCGGTTCATAGTCATCATATTCGTACAGATCTTTATTATTATCATCATGTAATCGATATCGGGCCCGGAGAGAGGTCGAACGTCGAATTCTTTTCGGAGAAGCCAACCTTGGCTGTATGTGGCGCGTCGAACACGAGTTCTGAGCTCTCCTTCTATCGTACGCCTTGTAAGTTCATACATATGATCTTTTCAGTGTATGTAAATGCATACTAGTCCCTCATACTTGTACGATTTTTTGTGAGACGTCGGGCATTGACCGAGCCATCGTCAGGACATATCAGGGGTCACAAAACTGTTTGAAAGTCCGCCAGCCTGGTCGAGACCGCCGGGCCGCCAAATCCGTCCCCTCTTGAGCTCGTATTTTCATCTACCAACGACTGACTACTACTACAAGCTAGATATACGTTAATCAAGCCCATCAAGGCGCGCCACCAACACCGCCCACACATGCGGAGCAAAAAAAACAAGTTCTTTTCTGATTTTTCCTCTTAGAACCCACGGCAAGTCTAATACACCGATGGACTAGGATGGACTTTTGTCCTTTTTCTTATTCTGAGTATAGGGACCGATAACAGCCTCAAGGTGATTTTTTTTTCATTTCCTTCGGCGAGTGCGTGAAATTATCGCTAAAGCAAAGCCTATGCTCCAAAGCTGCATGCGTACTAGTCTATACGTGCTTATGAGTAAATTTGAGTCATGCGACACGGAGGAGCATGAAGTTAAAGTATGCCTTCCGATCGGTCGAGGTTGCCAACCGATTCCTCTTTACTCAAGACTTCACGCTCCTTTGAACATAATATTTCCCTCTTCGTTCCTTTCTTCCAAGTTCTCTGGGTCCTCAAGAGACGAGCATGACCGTACCCGTCAATATGTTAATGTCAAGCGTTACGAATTCGACGGTGAATAATACGTTGGGAGCTGTGGTACTTGGTGTCGTCGGTGCGAGTTTGTGAGTGTTTCGTTTATTTCTAGTGGGATCCCTCACTCACGGGACTCAATGTTTTCCAAACTGACAGCCTTTCCGGTATCACCTTCCTTCAAGGCTGTCTATACTTTCACCGCTACACCCACGATTCACGTCTACATAAAATCGCAGTGAGTGAACTCATTGATACCCCAAACTTTTCTCGGATCTTCACACGGACAACCCATAGGTCGGCGCGCTATGGTAGGCTCCTTCTTGCCTCAGGCTCATAGTCATCCCGAATCAAAACCAACACTTTCGTTAGGGCTCTCGACTCCCTACATATGGTCCTCATTCTTCACGCGGTATATACATACGCCGTAATCCAATTCGGCGCTCTATCCGGATTATCGAGAGTGGTCTGGTGAGCACCCTTCAACAAACTCAAAAAGTTCACTCATTCCAGGTTTGCGCTGACATCGCTTTCTTTGATAATCCCACCGTTTAGGTCCATCAAGGTATGTTTTCCCAAAAGCCTGTCAAATGGGTTCCCCCCTAAGTCCTTCATTGTTCAACTTCTGTTCCTCACTCGTACCGCATAGCTCCAAGTCGCTATCAACGTAAGTCTTTTCCTTTAAGTAATCCCCATATTGGTGTACATAAGCTGATGCACACCGTTCGGAACTTTTATAGGTGATCATCATCCTATTTGTTCAAAGGTGCGGTTGCGCCGAAACGGACCCGTATTCTATGAAGTTAATTATGTATTTGCTTTTACACCAGTCTTTATGCATATCGAGTATGGATTTGTACGTACTTGATTCTACAATAACACCGGGGGCCTATACTAACGAGAAGGAACCGTATGGGTTGTACTGCTGTTCATGATAGTTGGTGGATACCATCATGGTGTTCTAGGTTACCTCGTGGTTCGTATATTTTGTTACAAGTTCACGTCTGTCAACCAGACATTGCTAATGATTATTGTCTTATCGCAGGCTTCCGTTGTTGCTGGTGGATTTGGTGAGCTGTGATCTTTTGGAATGTATATATCGTTCTAAAGGGTTCCTGCAATTTAACGTCTGTCGGGTATAGCCATTGGGATAGGTATGTTTTTGCCTAGATCTAGCACCATCGGTGAAGGCTTACGTTCCCCTTCTATTCATAGTCGTAACGTACGAAATGTATGTAGATCTTCCACAAATGACTTCTACGAAGTTAGACGAGCTGACGATCTCTTCATTCCAATGCCATCCAGATACTCTGTCGACACATTCGAGTCTTTGCAAAACATCGCCGTACGGTATTCTTTCATTATCACATCGTCATTCCTCACTAACAAGCCTATGTAATCAACTCAAGTGGTCAATCAACTCTTCCCTCGCAACGTCCACTGCAATCGATTTCACCATCGCTTCAGCAATGTGCTACTACCTCCGAAAGAGCCAAGGATCCGAATCGCGGTACGTATCAATCCCCCCCTCCTCCTTCCTTACGACGCGCCTTCCAGTCGGGAACCCCTCTGATCGAATTCTTCCATGATTTTCCCGTGCACAGACTGAATTTGAGAATCTCGACCGTCATGCAATACACCTTGAGTTCTGGTTTGCTCACCAGGTACGTCGGCGGTTCTAGACCCTAATACAGCCCTCTTATCCAATCATCCATCATCATTTACAGCGCCTGTTCCCTATCGACATTGTTCACGGTACGTCGCGACAACTACGCATTCTTTCTTACCCTCCCCCCCTCGCTTAAGGGCGGCATCGTCGCTCATTACGACCAATTTATTCATTCAGTACACTCTGATGCCCAACACCCTCGTATTCCTCGGCCTCCAGTTCCTGTCAACCAAATGTACGTTGCGCGTTGCGTTGTGTTGTGTTCGAGAAAGATTTAATCGTTCGTATCTATGAACTAACTTGACCCGTTTGCAAATCATCATCATCATCAGTATACATCGGTTCATTCCTAGCAATGTTAAACTCTCGTCAACAAAAATCAGATAGTCACTGCGGTAATCGCTCGAACCAAATAAATTCCTCCGAATTGGCAGCCGTACTCAGGCTCCCAAGTATCGAATTCCGCGTACACACGACAACAATCACAGAAACGCATCGGAGCTCTCTTCGCTGTTCGCCGCCGACCGGACAGGGACAGTGTCAACAACTTGACAACAAAGGTATCGAAGGCCGCGATTCCGAAGGCGAAGGTTGCTTCGTTTCCGTCGTTTCCGACTCCGACTATGCAGGAAGCACATACATCGTGAGTGTCCTGAGGTCTAGGTGTCTGTCGACTCGGACTCGTTAACACTCCGAGTCCGACTCTGAATCCAAAGGTCCCCGTTTCTTTCGTCGCAGTCAGTTAACACCCCTCTTCTTCAGAAATCACAGGAACTCGATCAGTGGGCATCGAAGAAACCTTCAAGTTCTGGCAGTTCCAGTTCATGGGATTCTGACATAGAGTCACTCGTACCTTCTCCCTCTACAACATTACCGGTAGTACCACCAAGGTGTATAGCTATGGATAGAAACGTGCGTTGCGAATTTCTTGGGGGACCCACATACCCCTGCTTCACGAGAAAACAGTGATATTCATATTCATGTTTCTGCTCACAGGCCCTTTCTCAACCGCAGTATATGAAGAATTGGTGACTTTGAAACAGAACCGCTTTGTTTGCTTCTTGAATTACTCGTTTGTTAAAACACTAACATGTACTTTTGGTCCTTCATTTAATGTATACCATTCATTTGTACACTTGTATTCGTCTCGGGTGTGCCTGGATAGGGTGTATGTACCACAAAACAATCAAACTTCTGCCGTTTATAATGCCTGCCAGCCAGCCAGACATGAACACACTGAGCTTTCTCTCCCAATTCTAGTATATATACTACAACGAGTTCACCGCCAATTCAAGAGTATATGATAGGCTACGAATATGTACTATGTATATCACATGGAACAATGCGACGGTGATCAACTAAAACTACATTTTCCATTTTCTCTTTAAACTTTTCTCGCACCCGTCCCTTGGGATTGGCCGCGTCCCTCCACCCACCCTGATCCCCATCACCCGAGCGAAGCATCAAGCACTTCCTTTAATCCGCCTATCCTATCAACCAGCTTGCGCTTGCGCTTCTGGCCCAACAAAACGATAGGATCCAGACCAAGACAGATCTCATTGCGCAGATTCCCCTCCAACCCGATCATGATCGACGGACGGGGGTGGGTTTAGGGAATCTATTGAGAGGAGAGATCCAGAACAACCGCATGATTCACCCTCTATGGTCTATGGGAGCCGGGGGGTCACAGTCAGGAACATCAAGAAAGAGACATGAAGACGCCGTTTGAACCCCAGTTACAGTGGAATGAACTGCTGTCGAGGTAACAAACGGGGCGGGGACGGGGCGGGGCGAGAGCCCCCTCGTAATCTCGTAAAAACCTGAACCTGCGCGGGACGGACGAACGAAGGTAGGAACACGCTGTGTTGGTTATACGCGAAACAAAAAAAAGACAATTTCTTTTTTTCTTTTCTTTGAGGGTGGACGGTGGACAGCAAAAAAGAAAGAAAAAAAATGGTGTCGCAAACGGAATATCCGGCCGTCGCATTCATCTGAACGCAAACTCTTGATGTTCAGGCGCCGTACCCTCTTCACATCCCAACCACTCAAACCACTCCCTAGCATGAAACGCAGCTCGCCTTTTCGGCCAATGCTCCAATTCAACCGCAACCGCCGCAGACGAAGAAGGCGTCTTCCGCGTTGACGAACCAGAAGAACTAGAACTAGGTCTTGAGCTAGTACCACCAGGAGCAGTAGCACCAGCAGCGCCAGAAAGTCCATGTAAATTGCCAAGTACAGTCCAATAATTATGACCAATACGAATAACGCGGACCATCGGAAACCCATGTTCAATAATCTGCGAAGGAGAACGCAAGGGAAAATCTCCCAATGCAATGAACAGAAGTGTCGGTGGAATTCCAGGACGGAGTTGCTGCGGGATATATGCGTGCGTGTGTGTGTAAATGACGAAGCCCAATCAGGTAAAATATGTTTTCTTTCTTCGGTAAATGCCACAAGAAGTGTTATAACAAAACAAACTCACGTTTAAAAACGAAACGGGGTCTCTTGGTGGTGCAACGGCAATTCCATCTATGGTCAATGATAGTACTGTTCGTGGTATTAACCACGCTCCAAGTCCAGGCGCCAAGTCTTTGGGATAGGTGATCGTCAAACCTTTCAAAGTGGTAAGCGAGGGAAGCACTCCCCAAACACTAGCGTCGAATCCAGTAGCACGCATAATTGGGTCTCCACCTCCAACCGTAAGCGTCAACGTCTTGAGTCCCTTCCTATCACGTAGAAAATCCGTAATCGCAGGGAACAAGTCACGATCATCAAGCCTCCTAGAAACACTTCCAGCAATACTGAACGCGAAATGTCGTAAAAAAGGAAGCGAATCTGACAACGTGCGGAAGTAGGGTGAGAGTGCGCAATCGAGAAGGACAGTCAGATTGAGACATTCAAGCTGACGTCCGTGTGTGAGCAAGTCAGGGACCAGCTGGCTAGACGTAATAGGAATTTGACCAAGATATGCCACATGGGTCAAATTCCGTATCGATAGAGAAGAAGTAGACGGGAAGGTGCATGTAGGGTTTTCCAGACATAAGGTTCGTAAATTCGTGCGATTCTGTGAAAGGAATGCAGGAAGCGTTGACATCAAAGAAGTTGTTGTGGGGCTACTCCCGCCTGAACCCGCGTGATTTGTAGTGTAATTGGTCTCATAGGCAAAGTGCGCCAGGTGTTTGAACGTTAGATTCGAAAGATCCAAGCAACCGTCAGGAATTTGAAGAGCCAACCCCCGAAGGCGTGGATGTGTCACTTGAAGTATTCGAAGAACGGATATCGTGACTTCGAGAGGGGCAGTGATGTGAACGCGGTGAAGATTGATGAGTTTGGGCATTGCATTGGACAATATTCCTGTGAGAGAGAAACAGGGAGGATTAGTTTATGTGAGAGGGGGGTTTGTAGGCTTGAGAAAGATGCGCACCACTTTGAAATGACATCGTCCCATCCTTTTCCGGTTTGAAAGAGAATATCCTGAGCGTTCTCACGACAGAGGCGAATGAAGCGTCTGTAATGATTCGCGTAAGAATATCTGCTGTCCTCTGCGCATGTCTACTATCCTGATCCCTAGTCACGGACGAAAGCTGCGGGCTCCTCCACACCTCGCTACTATCATCCTCCAGCGATTCCGAAAAACTAGTGAAATGTAAATCCAATCTTCTGAACAAAAGCGTGCTTGCGATATGGGAAAGTGGGTTCGGTACGAAAAGGAGTGTTTTGAGGTCTTTTCGAGGTAAAAACAATGCGATCTCTCTCCATATTTCTATAGAGAATCTCCCTTTTGTGACACGTTGAGGGGCGAGTAGCTAGTAGGAAAACATGAGGACGTCACGAACCATTCCAAATTATCAACCACGCACCTTCTCGACATTAACCGACCTCTGATGTAGCAGCGCAGTTGCTTCTGGGTTATCAGGCTCTGCAGCCAACGCAGCGTGAAGATCTGTACTCATAGTCAGCGAGAGGTGCGAAAGGGAAAAAATTAAAAAAACAAGCTATACCTTCCTGCGCGCCGAAAAGGGAACCAGAGTTGAGTCTAGCCCTCGCTCTGAGAATTCTCGCCTTTGCAGCATTTTCCGGAGACAGCGTTGATATTTGTAAACATGATTGTATAGCGTTCTCGAATATGATTCTAGAGTGGCTAAGTCAACTGGTGAATGGACAAGTAAGGTGAATTTTCATAGGGTGGCGCTCACCCTTCGTAGAGAAGACTATTCAAGGCGTACAAGAGTAAATCTGCCTTTTGATTGTCTGAAAGACAAGAAGAAACATCGCGAATGCTAGCGTCGAGGATCTTTGGATTGAAGACGCTCATGATGAAGGATCGGGAGGAAACGGTGAGGAGGACAACGGAGGAGGAGGACCACTATAAAAGTTTTGCTGGCAATTCCAGGCACTGGTCCAGCCCTTCAAATTCAACGAAACTTCGTGGCATGATCATTTCTTCATCAGGGTGTCAAGTAAGATTAGATTAGATTTATATTCTTTTGGTAACGGCGAACTCCATTTCATCTAATTGCTCATTCAGATCTCCATTTCTTTTTTCCCCCGAACTTCGTATTAGACGGATTTAAGTCTTTACCGTGGCTACATCATACGAACTGCTTTGCCTCACCCGTGTTCACGACGAACAACAGGGGAAACCAATGACCATGCGGTTGCGTACCTCTCTTTTGCCACGGGGCTCCTAAAATCCTAATCATTTACGAAAACCCTCCAATGAAATCGCAAGGTGCGTGTTCTTGGAAAGGAAACTTCCGAGGAAATCATTTGATATTTAGACTTTGGCGGCGGCGGTAACAATCAGAATAATTGAACGACAATGGACATAACATACGGAAAGGTCTGCCTGAGGCTACCGGTATACATACTCTCAAGGGGAACTGCGTCGGGCGCCGCCTTGGTTCCCAAGTAGAGAAAAAAATACACAACTTCGGCTCCCAATTTCCCGCGGGTTCACTTTGTCGCGAAACAGACTTGTATCTGCAATCCACTTTCGGCAAACTTTTCTTATGATACAAAAAGTAACTACGAACTCTATCTTTCCAAACACTCAACTCAATCAAACCCACATGCCATGTCATGCCCTGGCCGTTCAAGGATCCAATCTTTCGTTTCCCCCTCACATTGCAATTGGGACCTTTTTCTTCTTAAATTTCCAACTGGTACTCAGGCCTGCCACATCGATTCGATTCGAAAAATACCATTACAACACTCGCATGTCACCTGCATCCTGCAACGACAGCCTTCAGGAACACTGAAGCGCTGAGCTTTAAAAGGCCTCGAGGAACATCCACATCGAGCTTTCAAGTTGCAAGGAAGGAATAAATATCATCCGGTCTTTCCCTACTAACGCCTAACGCCCAGTGTCCGATGGGTTGTATTGTATTGTATTCTTGTATTCAAAAACGTATTTCGCACACTCGGGCTTAACCCTCTCGTATGTATTGTAATTCTATTCTATTCTATTGCGTTTCTGAGGAACTTACCCGCGCCAATAACATATAGACCTTGTCTTCGTTGTATCATATCATACATACTATACAATACGTATTTTAAGAATCGCTTGTTATCGCTCCATCACCCCCTCCATCTCAGCCTCTCAGGAGGCGGTAGCAATACAGTAGCAATACCAAAACGACAGCCCGCTTTCGAAGGCCCAAGGGGTTCCTATCACTAACAGCGCTAGCAAGGTTTGAAAACCACTGATACGGTACTGTATACCGAATCAACGACTCGGATATTTGACTGCGAGCCGATATTTTCGCTTAGCGCACAAGCGCTTGAAGCAATATCGGTATCACTACAGTCTATCTACCCTTACGCTCGGGTGCTTTTGACTTCTGAGTTCTGAGGCTTCTTGCTGGATACATACGATTATAGTAACCTGCATGTTTTTCTTGGGAAGACAGGCGTTAGCCTCACAGTTCAACTCAATGATCCTGATTCCTGATCGTCTATACGTCCAATGTTTAGCATTCGGAAATACAACCTCTCATTCTACTCAACTCCCGCACAAACCCTCCTTCAACAGGTTCCTACCGTTACATATAAATCAACACCGCCTACCTAGTACCTGGGCTACCAGTGGCAGTATGTTCTGTTGACATTCCCGTCACGTACGACATACCTCTAAACCGATTCTTTCGGGTTCTAGACTCCCTCACATCAGGCTCAGCTCATCAGCAACGACTCGATAAGTATCTCTACGTATCTCTATCTCTATCTCTCCCCGCGTCGTTCAAGTTCGTGTACCATGGGCCCTTCAAGCCTGGGTTTCTATTTCAGTACCAAGTACCAACGTTTACCGTGACACTGGGCCAGACCCACACACTCTTCGTCCTCGACTTAAGCTTCTGGCTCCACACGGGTGCGCTGTTTTTGCTGCTATTACATTACATTACTTCGACTTCGACTTCGACTTGTAAGTAAGTAAGAGAGTAAGAGAGTAAGAACAGAGCTATCGGCTCCCTCCTGACGGCCCTCAGAAGACACTGGAAGACGCGCGAAGACACACGAAGACACTGGTGACTGACGTCGACTCCCCTTCGATCAATTCGTTCAGAATCATCACACCGCGTCTAGCCGCACCGCTTCAAATTTTACTTACACCCCCCCACCGTGTTACATCCGTCCTACATCCCATCGACGTAACAGGGTCAGGGTTCCACCTCAAGAAGTTCAACGTTGCAACTTTCAGCTTTATGGCCTAACTCATCACGAACTCGGACTCGGATATCACAGTCGAAACCGCGGCCTCAGGCCTCAGGCCCTCCCCCAAGCCAAGCCTCCCCAAGCCTCCTCAGGACTTCCCACTCAGGGCTCAAGGCTCAATGGGGTGGAGGGACTCGGAGTCTTCGAGCCTCCTGATCCTTACCTACATACCTACATACCAAAGACCCGAACCACCGAACTACCGAACCCCCACCATCCCCACAGTCCCCTTCCCCCTCCCCCAGGGCCCACGCAGTGAGGTCATACTGAAATAGAATCAGAATCATAACCACTAGCACCCCCCTGGACGGGCTTAAGCTTCCTACTTTCGATAATCGATCGATGCTACTACTAGTACTTAGCGCTAGCGCTTCCGGGTTCGGGTTCGAAAGAAGATAGTAGGTGATAGGCAACACGGATATAGGTAGGTATACGTTAACTCGTCAACGTTCGATTGAAGCTCCTTCTAGTTGGTTACTTACAGCACAAATCAATCATAGTATCGATCCAACACCAGGTCTTCTAAACTCCCCCAGCTCCTCTCGTCCATCTCCTCTAGGTTCTCGTCCATGACCACGCCTTGAGGCCTGAGTTCCCCAGGAACCACCCCTGACGCTACCGACGGTACTACATCATCATGATGTGCATGAGTACTTACCCCCGGGCCCGGATCCAGTATGGATTGAAGAAATCCCAGATTTGTGAGTCTAAGAGTCTAAGATTCCAAATTCTTGCGTACTAACGAAGGTTGGGGTTGGAGCTGAATAGAATTACATACGGTGCGGGTGACCATAAACAGTCCCCTTCGCCTCGCCTCAGCCCTCCGGCTTTGTCCGTTCCAGAAAACGGGTTCAGCCGCGTATCAGTGCGTATGAGAGATTAGGGCATATCAGCAATGGCTTTTTTTGAGTTTTCGGACTTCTCCGAGAAAATTCGCTTAAGCCTCACTGAAAAAGAGTGACACAAAAGTCACCATGTGACACCGGACCTCACCGGACCGACTGTGACGCGACAGGTCCAGCAACGATTCGGAGGCCTTGATGAAGGCCGTAACACTCAACGTCGACGCCAGTTGGCGCAAGGTTTCTTACTGCTGCCCTCCCGATACTACTGATTTACCTCTATCTCTTCGACATTCCACTCAATACCAGATTTGGATTATATGGAGGGAAATAGGAATGACCAGAAATTATTAGTCATTATGACCTTAGAATTACAAGATTCAAATGAAGCCAAGACCAGAGACAGAGGGAAATGCGAAAGGAACAGGGAGGACGCGACTGGGACGCGACGAAGAGAGGCTAGCAGAGGCTTGTGTCACACAGGTGACAGCGAGTGACAAAATCGCTTAGAACCCGCTTAGCAAAATTTGCTAAGCGTATAGCTCCGAAGGCCGTTGCTGATATACCCTATTTCGATTAAGGATTACTAATTAGTAAGGGCGATATGTTTTTCTCGTAACTCAAACGTCATACGAGGCGAGACGAGAACTTCCGCAAAACAAAAACAAAAACGAAAGTTACAATCTGTTACAAAATTCAAAAATTCAAAAACAAGGAAGGCATTTGGAAATTCGAAAATTGAAACGCAGCTAAGTACGTATTCTCTCATATTCTGACTTGATGACAAAAGCATGCTTGGCAGGAACGTCCCCGCGATTTGCGAACGGTTTGCGGATTGGCCGCATATATGCATAATGATGTACGCTCATGTACTTACTGTGACAGAAAAGCGCCGTCAGAGACGCTCGAGCCTCCGAGCGTCATCAGTATCATACCTTCGACAGCATCGGACATACAGTAAGTAAGTACGGGATGCCGTCCACTGTCTCCGGGTTCCTACATATCGTAGTATGGCATACACTGATACAGTACAGTACTTCATATGTTCAAATAAAACTCCAATTAGATAACTCGTGTTCGCATCCATCCATCCATCCATCCTAATCGCGACGCGCACCACCGTCAAATTCGGACCTCGGAAGCTCCATAGAGCCACCTTCTACTCAATTCTCATGTCAAGGCCTCCTTACCACCTCAAGTCTTACCATACACTCGCCCACACCCACACTCGAAACGAAACGAAGTTCCATCTGTACATATTGTATATCTTCGAATTCGTTCACCAACGTACGTTATCGCGCATGGTCCAATGAACGTCACGGTCCGTTCGTGTAGACTCGTCGAGTTGTACGTATACGAATAAATATGTATTACGATGCTATGATTGATCCACACCCAAACCCAAACCCAAACCATGAACAAAAGTGTCAAGAAACAAGAAACAAGAAACAAGAAACATAACAACGAATGATGAACTCTGGAGGCAAATGTCGAATGTTGAATGTCAAGAAGATAGGGGGAATAGCGATATCGATAGAAATCTGGATACTTAGGTACCGCTACCGGTAATGGGTAGTTTAACCATCCACCTTTCAACCCCCCACACACCGACCGACCGACCGACCGACCGACCGAACGACTGAACAAACGAACGAACGAACGCGCAAAACCAATCCCACCAAAACTAACGAAGGATCGCAAAAAAGAATGGGCCTGGAAGGAAGGGAGAAAAACTGCTGCGAAAGGCGAAGTAAAGGTAATATAAATATATGCAAGTCGTTCACGAAAGAAAGCAAACAAGGTCCGGAAGATCGGAAGCAAAAACGATTATTTTAAACGAGGATGGGATATGGATATGCGAACCACAGGGGCAACTGTAATAAGTAGAAACGTCCGTCCGTCGTCGACACTCCACAATCGAGGTCCCTTGGATTTAATTGATTTGGATTTGGAATTGGAATTCATAAAAAAGGGGACACTACGAGTCGTGCTGAGATCTGCCGAGGCACGACCAACAAAGTGACCTGACCAGGACCTGACCTAAGGTGCCGATGAAGGTCAATTCCAAGGACTCGAGCACGGTAGATAAGTACCAAAAGAGCGATTCATGAATCCGACCAAACAAGAGACAGCTCCGAGTACACGAAAACGACATAAGGTAATTCAGACGATAGATAGATAAACAAACAGGGGGTGGGTGCTTCAAAAAGGGGGAGGAGTCAGAAAAAGGAGGAAGAGGAGGGAAAATCGTCAAAACGCAACACTTTATCTGTCCTACGTGCGTGTGTGTTCAAACGAAAGTGGGATTTCAAAACGAAAGGCAACAAAACACAGATGTGAAAAGGAGAAGAAGAAAGAAGAAGAAAAAGGAGGTCCTGTGAGTTGTAGGTCGGAAGGTATAAACACAGTAGCAATATACGATGATGATGATAAGTGTGGTCCGCATGAAAAAGAAGAGTTCAACGGATGGGAACTCCTTTCATTGATTATCCTATCCCATTATAACCCAATTCTACACCCTATGCGCTCGCTCGCCCTCCAGGGCGCCCACCCAATGTGCCATTTCTATTTTAGAGATTAGACAGAAAAAAAAAATAAGAACTCCGCTCCCTCCTTCACTCAGGGGGAACCCTCGACGCCGCCTACCACCGCGCCGTACCCAAGAAACGGGGCTCTCCTGGTCTGTAGATCATGTAAAACCACATGACGAACAGAAAGACAAGCAAGAGCGACATCGATAGTCAGCAGACTACCACAATGTCCACGCTGCCCCAAGAACACATCCAAACAAGGCAGTCGCTAACCCTGCAACGTGACCTCCCATTATATTTAATGGTAATGGGGAGTCATTTGATGAAGCAGGTAAGGTAGTGAAAAATGCCTGTGTCGGATTCGGTGAACCGCTGGCACTGACAGTCGCTGCGGAGGGATTCGGTGAGGGTTGTGTAGCGTTGGGCGACGTTGAGGAGGGTAGGATAGTAAAACGGCTAGAGGTGGCGTACATCGTGCCTGGAGTGGAGTTGAGGAAGAGGAGGAAATAATCATCGGCGGGAGGGATATCTTGCAAGTAAATGTTAAGAGCTGCCGTTTGTCCCTTCCCGCACGGAACTAAACATCTACTTTAGAAAATGTCGCGAGAAAGTATTCGAGATGAAATACTCACCATTCCTGGCTACGAAAATGAGCCCGTCATCAGAAAGCCGTGCTATCTCTACATCGAATCCATCTATCCCGTCATCTAATCCTTTGACCCATGTAACCAAGTTTGCTGCACCATTCTGCCATTGGGTAGATGAAGACGGCTCCGTTATTATGAAATACGATGAACAGAGCAACCCACGGATCAGCGCTTGTTCATATAGAAGAATGCACGAGGCTTAAAAAAGAGCAAGGGAATGACACATACGATGATACTTGAGCAGCGAGGCATGCAAGAACAACGCATATACTAGCACGAGCCGGTAAAAATCTTGACAACAACATTGTATCCAAAAAAAACTTTGCAGCAGGAAAGATTTGTGAATTAGGGTCCTTGTCTGTTGTGTAGAGACCGTCGTTCGGAGAGGCCGTATAAAGAGGGATGGATAATGGGCGTGAAAAAGCGGGCGACTGGGTTAGAGGTGAAAAGGAAGGGAATTAAAACGAGGATCGTGGACGTTGAAAGAGACGTTGGGCGCTGATGATGGTGGTTAGAGAGCACGGGTCCAGGACAATGCTGACAAGGGGCACTAGTTTACATTTATTTGCGGTGGCTGGCTGCCCTGAAGGCTGAAGCAGCCGAATTTCCGATCCAGTTTTCGCCGGTCGGCCAAAGTTGCCCTTGATTTTCTTACACGAGCCTTTGCCTATCTTTTGGTTCAATTTTGCAACTTGTATTTGTTATTCCTTCCTGAATCTTCGTGAGTTCAATTCTCTCCTTCATATCTCACAAACTTCCTGAAAGTTATAACTTGTTTAGAAGAAATCATTCCTGATGGATACATGACTGTTGACAGTCTCCAGATCGGGGTTATATGCCCGTCACTGGCACCCGTCGCCGCACGACATATATATTACACTCATATGACCGGACCGTTGCGCACGGCACTGGCTCCTACTCCTACAATGCGAATATCTTCCGAGGAACATGGCCCCAGTCGGCAGTGAAACATGGGATGGGATAGGCGGATATGTTTTGATAACACGGTAGTGGCTAAGCCAGAAGATCATTCATGTGGCGATAAGGTTGGGGTTTTGGTCTCCACATTCACGTTTACCTCCACACTGGGGAGGAGGGAACAGTGCTTCACGCGCACGGTTTACGAATGTAGGTCCAGGCAAGACGAGATCGATACTGGTTGCGACGGCTCCGAATTGCCTTTCACAGCCTTTCACAAGGTACCCGTTGCATTGACAATCCGTATTGCTCATATGTTCATCGTCACGTCGGGGAGAAACCTTCCATTGCTACACCGTCTGCTTCACATAGGTATCCACACAACATACATCTCTTGTTGATGTGCCTAGTGCATGACCCTTCTCGAAGGGCGACCATCACGTCTTCGTGAGCACCACGAACGACCTCGACGTGAAGACGTGGTACTCGGAAAACGATATCGGGTTGGACCATCAACCAGTATAGCTGAACGGAAGGAATAGGTACAGCCATGTCCGGAGAACTGGTCAAGGGCCTGTCTTACAGGTCCTAGTCAAACAATGCCCCCGTACCTACCACCAGCCTCGAACACCATTCCCATCGCGAAATTCTAGAACCAGTACACCAGTTCCGCCTGCACATCTTTCATCTCGCACAGCAAACTTCGTCTAGGCCATCCCGTCGAGTTTTTCGCCATCCATCCCCATCGCGAAGAACATCTTCCCCGTTCCAACTCCAATACACTCTCCAACTTGTACTTGTACTTGTAGCCGACCCGGCTTTGATACGACCGCAAGATCCTTTAAGTACATACGGGTACACGACGGATACCAATGACCATCAACGATTCCGGATAGCCTTTTTCCTACGTCGCTCCGGATCCGTAATCGACAGATCATCATGATGAAGCAAAGTTTCTTGAAGTTTGAAGTGTACGAGTTGTGGAATCAAGAAGAGAGGTCCGATTGAGATGTTTGATTGCGTTCAAACTGAACAGGTGAGTTGGCTTTCTTCACTTTTCAAGAGAGCGATACCCATGTCTGACGCATATACTCACCCACGCGGCAGTGCGACTCCAAGTCGATAGGGGTGACCGTATTTTTCCCACGTGGCAAAACCGAAGAACTTTGACAGTCCAATGAATTCCGGATACCAACATTCAGAACATAAGTATAACGAAGAACTCGAAAGGAATACGGAATGTCAGGAAATGAGAAAATCATACCGCGTTACGGAGGAGGAGGAAGAGGAGTTTAAACCTGAAACTCCGCGTGCTGATTATCCAGTACCGGCAGGTCGAAGCCGATAAACCGACAACCTGAGCCGGGGCGGCCTTCCAACCCCTCTCCGTCAACAGTGGCACCACGACACCATCAATCACCACCCTACCCTGCACTGCGATTCTTCTCCCCAAACTTCATCAAACCATTGAAGAACCCATTCGCGATACGTACGAAGTTATGTAGGGAAAAGCAAGAGCAAGCGGTCCCGGTCGAGACTGAGGACTCGAGAGAGCTGAATTCTGTTGAATCTCATTGGTTGTCGGTTGTCTGAATAATGGTCAGGGCAGGCAGACGGGGTGAGTTCACAGGGTCCTTTCAAGTTTCATGAATTAATATAAGTGTTTTTCGTGCACAGTACATAAGCTGCTAAACTCGACGGGCCATGCGAGATGCCTGTCACGCCACTTATGTTTACAGTCCTAGTTTCGGACTTGACACCAGCTTGACACTGACAGAATTCATTCATGCTTCGAGCCATGTACTAACTGTGTACAAGGCGCTACAAGGCGCTACATATATCGCAAAGTTTTGCATTCCTTTCATATCTTTCTCAGCTTACGAGCGGCAGGCCAAGGAGCACTCACTGCAAATAAGACAGTCATCTTGACGCTCTGTACATGTGAGTTCCTGACCTATGACACATACCATTTGAAGTTCAAACGTTCAAGTTCTTCCCGCCAGAATCCTAACGAGACCTGGTTCAGGGACATATCACTAACAAACTAACAAATGAACGTCGGAATACAGACGGAGCCGATATATCGGCCTTCATCGCTAGATGTTCAGCCAATCACAATCCTCATATCTTCTGGTCACTTTGTCTTTAATAACGCCCCCAGACGCGAACAAGACAGGCACGATGAAGGGCGACATACAGTACATAGCGGAGCGGATACCATGTTTGTATGAGTGCTGACGGCACCCGAAGTTTTAGTTTAGGAACGCACTGCATGGGGTCGCGTATATAAGAAAGTAAGTAAATCAACCGTCTTAAAGGAGCTCATCGACCATCTCTGAAGCACGCACGTCGCACTTGTCTGCGCTAGTATCTTCTCTTTTTGTTTTCAAAAACTCGAGTAGTAAGATGTCAGTCACAGAAGACTTGGTTCCTCCTCTCGACTCTAGTTCTCCACGTACAGTCATCTTCTTATTCGACGGAACAGGGGATAAGTACGTCGTGTTTTGATCTTTGCTCCCGCGCGCGGGATTGACATTCCTTGTCCTCCCCGATCTTCAGGATTGACAACGACGTACGTCTTATATTCCACTCAAACTCACATGAGGGTATTCTTTTAACAATGGAGATTCTTCACAAGTGCACCAATATCGTGGATTTCGGAAAAACGCTCTACAAGCACCCTTTTGATAATATCAAGCAAGAATCCAATTACCCGAAGGACCATCCGAATGTGATAGAAGGTTTGAGAAAACAGAAACAAGTCGTTCTCTACAGGGTTCGTACCCAGTGATCTCTGTCTTGACCTACACGCTCACGAGTCATTCTCGTTCAGCCCGGTATTGGAACCTGGCGTCCATCTACTGCTGAAAATGTCATTCCATTGTATGGTAAAGCGTCGAAAGTGAGTGAATAAGTTCTTTAGGATAAGCAAATGCGACGAACTGATACTCGCTTTCTTTCTGTAGATATATGATAAAGCTCTTGCCAACAACTTCCACGACCATGTCTTGGGTACGCTGATTGTTGTTCTTCTATTCCATTTCACGCGATCTAATACAATACCTTTCCAGATGCTTACATGGAATTGATGGAGCTTTGTGCGTGGTCCACTGCTTTAATCCATAGAATTACCCCGTTTACCCCGGTCATTTGGCCTTTCAACAGATCAAGAGGGTGATAAACTCTGCTTCTTCGGTGAGTATAACCACAAATATTCAATGTTATCTTTCTCCTAAGATTATTCCCTTGCAGGATTCTCTCGAGGAGCCTACACAGCCCGCGCGTGAGTGATATAATCCTTCCAGTTATCCCATAGTATTCCTAGCTTACCGTGCCTTACATACCCAGTCTCGCGGGTATGATAGCAATGTTCGGTCTCCTCCCATCAGGCAGCAAAGAGACCAAACGCATTCGGGAGCAATACTTTGCACAGGACAATGCAGTCTGGACTGAAGAAACAAGAAAAGCGTTCAGAGAAAAGATCCGACAATTTCGGGTAGATAACCCTGACTCACGCGATGTTTTTATTGAATTTCTGGGCGTTTGGTATGTATGTCAGTTCTCAATTGAGGAGAGTCAGTATGAACTGTTCGAAATAGGGATACGGTGAACTCTGTAGGCATCTTTAGCGGTCTGAGGCTACCTTATACTGCTTCGAATTGGCGCGTTCGAAAGTTTAGACACGCTGTAGCTCTTGATGAGAGACGGGCTCGATTCGATCGTTCAATGTGGAGTAGGCAAAAGATGGACAGCGATCCAGCAAAGAAGCCTACCACGGATGTTCTGGAGGTGTGGTTCGCAGGAGTTCATTGTGGTATGCATTTCGACCTATCTCACCCAACGGATCATTTAGCAGCTCACCCTTTTTCTATCCACAGACGTCGGTGGAGGATCCGGTAAGTTCATTGACCACCTACTTCGACTAAGGATTCACACGTAAACCTAGTTCAAAACGGTACCATGCCAAACCTTGCCAACATACCGTTACGCTGGATGATTAGGGAATGTTTCAAGACAGAAACAGGCATTCTATTTCGACGTGACCGTGAACGCGACGGTATCGAGAAATTCGGTCTAAAATCCTCCCATCTCTACCCTCACGTACATCCACGACCTAGTGCTGCTCCACTCAGACCGACCGATGCGATACAAACCCCTAAAATTCCTGGATGGTTCAGTGGCTGGCGCCCTGACTCATCACCCAAAGAAACCTACCCCCACCTATCCGAGGAGGAGCACGACCGCCAAGACGCCCTCGCGCCTATATATGATAGGCTCGAAATCGATTGGCTAACATGGTATCCGCTCGAAATGTGGGCGTTCAAGAAATGGGACCCAGTCAAGCACGAAAACTCTAGAGTTCGGAATTGGTGGCGTGGGAGGGAAATTCATGTTACGAACACGGAGCCAAAAGCATGGAAAATTCAAGTTCATCGTACAGTGAAAACGCGGATGTTGGCGCCTTCTGGGGAGAAGTATGTGCCCAAGGCAACTCTGGGTGACCAGACTTTCTCTATTGACTCCGAACATATCGAGTGGGTAGATTAGGAACTGGACTGGATGGACCAAGGAAGTGAGGCGAAGTTCATACTACGTTTTGATTGTTCATGTGTGATACTAGGATACAACATGGGCTAATGGACATTTATTGGGTCTTTGTAGAGTACACACGAGAGAGAGAAGAAAATACACAAAGGAAAAAAAGCGCGACTGATGAACGATACCAACACCAATGCAAAACGACAAAAACGAAGCACTACGCTTCATCGATCCTCCACCACACGCCAGTCGTCACGCCTCCCTCAGGTTGCAACCTGGTCCATGAACATCCAGGAGTACGCGTCCAGTTCGTGTGCGGCGCAATTTTCTCCATAAGACCGATAAGAGTCGTCTCATTCGCTCCGACGGATGGACGCCTCCATCCTTCTTCGATAGGGAGACGTTCTTCCCGGAAGAATATCTGCACAAACCTGCGGCAAAGATATACATAAGCATCAGCACACATACAATGACGATAGGCAATATACCTTTTATCCGCCTCACCACTAACGGCATCACCCATGGCACTCAGGTACAAACTGGACTCCAACAAACTCGATGCAAACTCCTTGACCGTATGCGTCGCGTTCGGATTCACCTTCTTTGCTTCCTCCAACCTCTTTCGTATCGCTTTTCCTGCCGACTGTGTATCGTAGTAGTCCGAGCTCATGGTGAGACAATCAGATGGGGCGAAGGTAGACTCGAAAATGGATTCGTTAAAGTTGAGGTTGTCGCCTAGAACGTGGTCAGAGCGGGATAAAGAGGCATCGTGCTCAATTGTTCCGTGCCTTCGGTAGAAAGTGAGTTATGTTCTGTGGGTGTGGAAGGAAAGGTACAAACAGTTTAAGATCGTCCAAAGTGAAGCTATCAGGTGCGTCAGTGGTGAGAAGACCCAACTTGATCGCCAGTACCGCAAGGCGATTTGGCTGCTGATTAAACGCTCCTGCACCACACAAATTAGATCAGACTTAGTCTTCCAACGAAATATAATCACGAACTATCAATTGCGTGCAAAACCATTCGAGTTCGAATCCCACGACCATCTCTGGGCAGGAAACCGTGATTGGCGAGTCTTCAAGAGGAGATGAATGTTAAAACGTTAAGGGCGAGCACAACACATACGTATTCAAGCCCGGACAAGGACTTCTTAGGTCGCTAGGACCAGGAGGTATGTATTGATGAGAGCTCCAGTCGATGAGAGAGTGAGCGTCCTGGGAGAGAGGCCATTGCTGTTGCATGTTGGCAATGACATTGACGCTGAAGTATACAGCGGCGAAAAGGAGAGCGTGCATGGTGGGACGAGAGAGAGTATGGAAGGAGGAAAAGACGGTGAGATGACGTTATATATGCGGGGCTACATAATCAACATGCTGTATATGGAAAGTCATTAACTTTTCCTGGCGGGAGGTACTGTAAAAGATTATAAGTAACGTGTATGGAAGAGAAGCAAACGGTATACACATACCTCAGTCGGTCTCACAGATAGTGGGAATCCACCTCAATCGTTCCAATGAACGGCGAACTACTATATGTGGCCGATTATAACAAAGAAATCAAATACGTATCGAAGGGTTTAAATAGAGAAGACCGGTGAAGAGAGGGAGGTAATGAAACAGAAAAGTCGTGTATTTATGATAGAAGAAATTGGTAGTAAGTCACATTTATGAAATCAAAAGAATGAAGGCTGAAAGGTATACGAAGAGTCACCCTGATACTTTCAACACCTATACAAGATACTCGATGTACTGAACAAAGACTCAACTCTCAATGAACGGAATTGTAACTAGATCCGCAAGCATATACCTAGGAGAGTCTATATGAAACTGCACAAATCCGATACGAAAAGCATCATATGCATCCAACAGAACCTTCTGATCAGCGAGGATATCTCTGATGTTTGCATTTGCAGCAGCTGCTTCATCAGCGAGTTGCTGTACGACCTGGTATTTTGATGATTTGGGTTGAGTTTGAGCCAAGATGGAAACAAGGTTCTCTGTTTCTCCGGCTATATCTTCTTTGTAGAATGACAAGACATCATTGATGATAGAATTTCGGGGGTCAGTGGGTGGTGTATGCCAGATCTAGAGGGGACAAACGAATATAACTTACTTGACGTAGTTCGCATAAGTGTATAAATCCGGGAAACACTGGATATATGCAGTGAAAGGAACCTCAGATGGGAACACAAACGCAGCAAAAGCTTCAGGAATTCCAGACATGTTCCGACACAGATGTGCAAAATTCCTAGAATGTTCCGCTAGCTGAAATTCCCCCCGCACATTCAGCTTCGCTTCACAAATCACAACTGAACAAGTATGTAGAAGGAAACTCGCCTTTATAGACTGCAGCCCCTGATCAAGAGAAAGCGAAGTAACAAAGTTGAGAGCAGAGGTTACGATCATATTCGAGCTGAGCATAGTAAAATATTTCGACGTGGACCGTAAAAGACCCGCAACCGCATCAAGGATAGGTTCTCCCTGAGGTTCATTCTGAATGAACCGTTCATTAAAACCGCACATGACTTCGACATTCTTAGGAAAGATGTCGTCTAGACATACGAGAAGTGCAGTGAAGAGCGCAACGTATACGCGGGTGGGTGTATGCGTTAGATGGGCATATCCAGTAGAAGCCATCCTCACACCTAATGTCAGATATGGATCGAAAGATGATACGAGCGATGGTAGGTTTTCGAGGGTCACTGATGCGCTGGATTTAAAGTAATCATCTATCAAGACGTTGAGACACTCTTGACGGAAGTGTGGATCCAGATCAGGGGATCCTCGTTTGAGTGGGATCTGGCATTGAGAGAGGAAATTCTGCACGATCTCTCGAGTGATGTGCGAGTTTGATTCCCCCGGCATGACCTTTCAATAATCAGTACGAATCTGAAAGTGTAATGTCTCGGAATAGAATACGCACTTCAAGCTCAATTTGTACTTGCTCACTGGTCTGGAAAGTCATTGTTCTACCGGCTCTGTGAGTCAGTCCTACTTCGTACGGGAAGAGATTATATACCCCACCTTGTATGCCCCCTTTGTTTATGGAATGCTCCAAAAACCCATGCCATACCATACCATAAGGTCCTGTCAGTAGTTTCATAGAAATAGAAATATCATAATCAAGCAGAAACCAAGTTCCTCCCGTGCGGGCCGCCACCGTGACTTGCCATGAACATAAAGGCTGTCAAGTAGATAGAACTATCACTGACCTCTTCTTCCTTACAATTCCGCATTCCGCATTCCTAGATTACAGAGAGGTCCATATCTTCGTTCTAATCAAGTGGTCGGTCCTGTTTGGTGATATTAGTGAGTCGAAGAACAGAACCATACTACCTCTCCTCGCTTCCAGCGAAACCGGAGGATGCCAGTTCATTTCCTACTGGTTTCTCAGAGAGAATGATTTCAGCGATCTTGTGTATACAATAGCATTGTCACTGGTTCATGGAACACGCATGTTACCGGTAGCGGGAAGACCGCGGCAGGATGCGATCGCTCAGTACCTTCACCTGGGCCTGGGCCAAGCCAAATGAATTTGCAATATGTTCAAGACAATGAATTCCATCCTGTCAATCATCGGACAACTAACGAAACAAAGGGCGAGACGCGGGAACCACAAGGACCCACAGTGCGTGTGCCTCATACCAAACAACTCTCCAAGACAGCCATAGTATACTGACTGATCAATCTATGTGTATTCTGCGACGGATGTCCAGCTTTCATACAAGGAACTTCCCATCAGTCATCCCCCCATCTATCACGGAGCCGAAAGACTTACGTATCCAGAATACACTGTGTTCAGGATCTTCACATCCACCAACTATAGTATTCGCGCTGATTAAACAGGTAGCATTCCCCCTGTAGCCGAAAGACGCCGGATCATCTGCTATCGATGTGAACAGCCTGCACGAAACACCATTTCGGTTGTGAGCATTGAAATCGCAGAGGGGCGAATAGGAGGATCCAATAGGTTCTCCGTACCTTTCGAGGTTGACGAACGCGACATTCGTTCCATTCACAGTATTAGCCTCACGGAGGTATGAGAACACTCGGTTCTGTAGCTCATCTATTTCAGCGGTATGCTTGTACATCTGGGAAAACTCATTCAGATTTCAAAATGGAAACCATGAAATGAATGATTAAACAATACCCCTTGAACAAGGATGTTTGTGGCGCCGTTGGCCTGCAACTCCCCCAATTTCGTGACCTAGACGGCATGTATCAGACTGGTATATGCGTTGACCTTGGGAGCACTTGCTTACATAGGTTTGGTACGCCAGGTCTAGATCGCCGCCCGCTGGCCAAAGGTATAAATATCATCTCTTGTTCTGAGGCATCTTTCGTTTAAACATTCTCACCAAGTTTGAACTGACCGTCGTCACTTGAATAAACAAACATAAGAATCGAGAACCAAGGGAAACAAGGAATGGATTCCTTACTTGATTCCGAACGATACGGTATAAAGCGTATCACTTGGTACCAACTCATCAAGGAACTTTCCCTGGAGCAGGAATAACCTATAAAGGTGCATCAAGTACAAGTATTTCCCGCAGTGTATAGCAGATATTCACGCTGTCTCGGATACGAAATCAGTACGTTGTACTCCCTGGACAGCTTTCGCATCAGAATCGCAATATAGATAGGTAATAGAGCCGAGCACGCACCGTCTTGTTATTCGGAGTGGTAGTATTATAGGCAAAGTTATCAATAATTGCACCACCCCATGCGTACTATATCATCCAGCACTTTAGTTCACATTGTAGGAGGTCAACAAACTAAATCTGCTTACATTCAACAACTTCGCGCTAAGCTCGTTCGCGATGTCTTCGACCCATATAAACCCATCGCTAGCTCTTCTGTTCTCCGTGGTCCGTGCACCGGCAGAGGGTGACGGTGGCCATAGGATAGGAGGAACCGGGACTGTGCCATTTGCTAGAGAACCGGACCGTTAGACAATTATTCGATCCTGAAACGCGAGTTTGAGCGCTTACCACCATTGGATGTCCAGGAATCTCCAAAAGCGACGATGGTCCTACATTTCCGTAAGCTAACGAATATTAACGAAGAACACCACTGGACGTACTTCGTAGTTTCAAGCTGTATCCCCACGTTTACCTCCGTGAAGTTCCCCGAAGACAATGCCCCGCAAAGCGGCTCGACAGCGAGCGTCAACGGAAATGTACTGTTGATAAGCACGGGGAAATCTTTTTGCGCGCATGATTGGACCGAGAAAGACAAGAGAAATGGAATCCAGATATGGATCAATCTGGGAAACATTCTTGAAAGGATTACAGTCTCAGCCTAGCACACAAGCACTTTGAGTTCGCAGAGAGTGAAATATAAAGATTATGTTTATACCATCTACGATGATGTTCCACGATCCGTCTCCGGCACGTAAACGAGTAACATATACCAGGTGACCCTACTTCTTCTGGTCTTGCTCATTACATTGAACAACAGCCGTATGAATCGAGTCCAGGGCCTGACTTCTTCTGCGCTCATGTGTTGGAGTTGACGGACCGTGAATCCCCTCTGCTCAGATGACTACAGAAGCATTGTCAGAGAGAAGAGGCATGAGATGCACACGGCGCACAATCCACTGTTGACCCAATTGAAACTCCGACTAAACTTTTTCCATGCCTATCTTCGACCAGATTCAAGTTTCTGGGCGGAAAGCCGCAATCTACTACTGGGCATTCGGGATACCAGACTGAAAATCTCGAGCACTAACAAGTAGCAGTACGACACATCGTAGTGACCAGTCGTCAAAAATATGCAGAGCATAAAAGCACTACAGCCGGACCAGCGGTTTCAAAATGGG
Organism: Omphalotus guepiniiformis; assembly: GCA_028554645.1. Lineage (NCBI taxonomy): Eukaryota > Fungi > Basidiomycota > Agaricomycetes > Agaricales > Omphalotaceae > Omphalotus > Omphalotus guepiniiformis. The sequence continues at coordinate 89,032 of JAQOOI010000031.1, forward strand.
ATGAAGTGTAGAAGAAAGGAAACAGCCTCCTGGTCACCCGTTTCTCGCTCTCTTTTATCCATGTACGTGATTGATATAATCACTGGCCCCTCCTCATTCAAGGACTAAACGTAAAGTGAACCCGGCCCCTCTGAAGATAATCCGCATCTTCACAGGGCCATTTTACCTGGCTACCTCATTTCAATCCCTTCAATCCAACAAATAACCGCAATCTTCGAAGCTCGTCCTTCCATTCGTTCGTTTCCCTCACCAACCTCGAGGAGTAGAAACTCTCGGATCCCTAAAATCCTTCACATCCCAAGCTCTAAAAAGGTTCTGGTCGTAATACCCAGGAAAGGAAGGTACTTCTTGAAGTTTCTGAAGTGGATAGCACGATGCCATCATTTTAGTTGGACTCGTCGTTCCGTCCATTAATACCAACATGTTAGCATTCTCGTTAAGGTAGGATATTCGAACAACAGGGTGAGGCGTCCGACAGTAATTTGCTCGAAGTGGTTCAAGTTCGTCACCCCGCAGGGGTTGGCCGAGCTTATTTGTGCCTGGGATCCACACCTATGGAAAGGAGCATATTCAGATCATAGGGTGTCAAGTTGGCCTCAAGTCAGACCTGGCGGAAGAGAAAATAAACCAGTACACTGACTTTTCTGACCCCCTTCCAGTATTCACGGTTTGCATAGAAGAGACAAACGAAAGGTGCCCTCTTACTATTCTGGGCTGCCATAATTGCATAGGCGGCAGCTCTGATGGAAGAAAACATGTACGTTAATTGGTCGATGTATTGAGCGCATGATTGAACTCACTCGCTCCGTCTATCCGCCAGGTAAATCCCAGCTCCTATCATAGAACCTCTACCACTAGTAGAAATCTTTCGGAATGTGCGTTGCGCATATAGATTGGCCTGGGCTTCATCTGTACCGGTATACCCAATAAAATCGTAAGCAGCATGCTTGTCTTTCGAAGTTTTCCCAAAAATTCGAGCTTGCAACGTTGTTTTATTGCTCTGAGTATAGGATTCGGTCAGTGTCTGACTCGACGCACGATCATTGAGCTAGGGAAGACATACTAGATGTTCAACGAGATCGTGATAGTCGGGTGCAGTTTCATTGTTCTAAGGAGAGTGCTTCCATAGCCTGTCACGAGCGCGAATAGGGGGTGAGCGTACCAGAAGTTTGAAGAACTCATGATCACCGGGACTTTCTACTAGATCAGCCCGATTCGTCTGTACAAAGCAGATGTAAGTAAGTGAGAAGAATACATATGCGAGCTTCGAGTGCACCGATAGAGGTATAGCAGTTGCCGTATGGGAGATGCAAGTCAGAACGAGAGTAGTCGTGAGCATGAGGAATTGACAAGTGGTACGTGGCATGTCGAAGAGCATTGAAGAGAATGAAACAGAGTGTAATGCTTGAGTGTCGGTGGGAGGACCAGCCTGCCAATGAAGATGCTTGAGTGTCGGTGGGAGGACCAGCCTGCCAAGGAAGAAAAAACAGCATTCGACAATCCATGTATTTATACCCCATCCTCAAGTCTGCCCACTTCTCCTCAGGACTTACCCAATGGAACTAGCAGAGATGGGACCCTTGAAGCTTGAGCTTGATTATCCACACTGCCGCTTACTGCTACTCGCACTCCCGGGATTGCCACTTTTGCAAGGACAAAACATACGGCCAGTCGGTGTGGCGATGCGCTCACCATGCCAATCAACCAGTCCCAAGTGATTGTGATGGTAATCTATTGTATATGTCCGAGGTTGAAGCCTTCGAAGTTCTGTAAAACAGTCTCCACGCTGACTCTCCAACGGTGTTTCTGTCTAGGGATCATACTTTCTTCCAACGCAGGTATGTCTAAGGGAGACCCCAAAATCCTGCTGAAATAACCGAGACTCAAGACCCATGAATGCCTCTCCGTGACTCTCAAGGCGAGCGCTGTCGGTCTGAGTACGACTGCTGTCTTCTTTCGTGCTCAAACCATATACCTTGATCTGCATTGCTCATCACAAAGGCTGTACTCAGCTCGCCACACTTCCGAGCCTCGTCAACAAGGAATTGGAAGTAAGGTGACTACCAATGATAGTCGTTGACTCTAATAATGAGGCTGAAATGGTTGTGCTGCCGGTGGGGCTCATAGGACGACTGGTGAGATACAGGTGCGAAATGCAAGCAATCAGTGTAACGAACACTGCAGACGTATTCCAAGGAATTCAGATTCAGACTCGACAAGAACCAGTCTTACACTGGAAATCGCAAACATGAATTCAACTCTTCTACACCCACATCATCTATTAGTATGTCACCCGCCTAATCCATAACTACGAATCTTCCGCTCGCATCGTGCATGCAAGCCGCTCGCGTGAATAGCAGCCATTATCTGAGCTTGCCGAATAGTTTGGGGGCAGCACAGTCATCGACGCAGTGCATCAAGCTAGGTAAGAAGAGGGATACGTGTGTTAGCGTCGGTTGGAGGTCGAAGAGGTTGGAGGCAGAGGAGAGGAAGACGAAAACGAGCGTTGAATGGGAATGGCGGAGGAGTAAGGGGCAGGATGTAGCAAACGAAGGAGAGGAGGAATGGAGAAAAAGGGCAAGAAAGCGAGAACATACTGGACTGGTTATATGTATCCCAACGAACACAACACCGCCATTGCGTAGAACAAGACAAATACCAACGTCAAGGTCAACATCATCTCGCCTTTCTCGAAAGGAAAAAAAAACACGTACACCTATACCCACAAATCAACCATTGAGTCGTCAGTCAAAAACAGAAACGAGACTAAAAACGAGATGAACGTACAATTCCTCAACACAGTCCTCTCCTTTGTACCCTTCACCACCTCCGACTTTCTCCTGACAATGCTCAAAATGCTTCGCGAGCGCAGCGCACTTTGCAGAGGTTTTGCATTCTTCGCGGATGGCGGGGTGCTCCTGTTCGTTCATTCGCATTCGTTCGAGCGTTGCGTGCGTGTAATGGCGTGGTAGAAGAAAAGAGCGAACTCATAAGCAAAAAACGACAAAAAAAAGAGAAAAAGAAAAAAGAAACACATCACAGACCAACGAAACAACTATATACTCACATCCTCAGGCTCTTCTTCCTCTTCCTCGACTTCCTCCTCTTTCGCCTCAGCCTTGGAATCAACAGGCTTCTCCTCCGCGTCGGCACGAACAGTAGTCAAGAACGAAGAGAAGAACGACGTGACGCTGCTCATTTTCGGCGGTGCTTTTTTTTGAGATATACTCGGGATTCAGGTGGTAGTGGTCGTTGTCCGACTCGTGGTCAAGTGACGGAAGTGACCGGGATTGCTTACCGTGGGAAGCTAACACCGTACTCAAGCCTTACATAACCTGTCTTGAGCATATAAAGCATGGTTCGATGGCGTAGTTGGTTATCGCATCTGTCTAACACACAGAAGGTCCCCGGTTCGAGCCCGGGTCGAATCATGGGGTGGCGTAAGTTATGTTTTTTGATTCTTTCACATTGCATTTGAGCTCAGAACAGTGGAAACTGTACAAACTGTACTGATGACTTTCAGATGTTCCTCAAACTACTAAATGGAATAGGACCACTGGAATTTGTAGACTTCATATTGAGTCAAGCTCATAAACCAAGAAATACTATCATTCATAAGTTTTTCTTCCCTAGTCTCAAGATTTCTCAAGGTCTGAATCACCTTAAAGTCTGATATCAACTCAACCTATCTGAGATTCAAGGAGATTCAGATATTGTTATACATTTGTATCTTTCAATAGGCAAAAGTATATTCAAACAAGATTGAATCACTTTGCACAAGACTCAGTTTTATATGCATTTATTTTAAGCTTTAATTCTAAAGTAATGAAGTCAATTGGTTTTTAAATGTGAAACAATGTAAAAAGCCTATATAGTCAATGTCTAAACTGATATTCACTGTCAAAATCAATCTTAACTTATCTTATACATGGTTCATTGAAACTTTTATATGTTAATCCAGTCAACAATAAGTTGGTTAAGTATATGGTTTCTCAAGGTGTTTTATATACTTGAAATTCAATTTGTATAATATGCTATAGAGAGGGAAAAAATATTAAATCTAGTAAGAGCCTATATAGACTATACAAACATCAATTATAATGCACTTAGGCTTTACAGGTCTTCCAGGTCTGAATACACAAAAGAAGATGATATTTGAGAAAGCCTATTAGGATCTCTAAGAACATCTTAGTAGAGATAACCTAAAAAACCTGCATGATCTGAGCAAATCTGACAGACCTGGACACACCTAAGAGCACCTACAGACACCTAATGCCAGGCTATTCTGAATTAGCCTTAATGATAAGCTAAGGTGCCTTAAGACAATTAGATTCTCTCCAGATATTACCATTTTATCTATGCATACAAGGAATATTTGAATGACCTATTTAGTCCCTTTCTAGGAGCTTGAATTGCTACAAACACAGTAGTTTGCTAATACTCATTCAGATTTTACTGGCTAAAATATATCAGAAACAGTCATAACTTCACAATTTCGTATATTGTAGATATCCCATACAATATGAGAAGATCTAAATATACCAAACAAAAACTCTTCAGACAACATTCAAGCAAACTACTATCTGTTTTTTCTTTTTTTTGTTAGCATATCAGATTTACAGGATCAACACATCATTGCATAAAGCAACCTTGACTTTGATCACAAAGCTATAATAAATGGTGAACAAAACAGTATAAAATAAAACACATAAACTTACGTTCAGCAAGGAACAAATGCTGACGAGTGTCAGATGGCACACTAGGTTCCAAAGTGATCTAAAGTAGAGCTGATTAGTGAGGTTAGATAACTAAGGATAAGAAAATGACTGATTGGACTAGTCACTGGATTGACAGTGAAGTTGGCTCCCCAGATAGTTACAGCCATTCCACTTGCATTTTCAATCAATCTAAGCAATCAAATAGTCAGTCAGTTTTTAAAAGATTATCTCTTTAGCTCTTACTGAAAAGGACCAGAAGGCTGAAGGTTATTGATGGGGACAATTTGCCATACAGTATCGGAACCTTTAATTGCAGTGGTTTGAGCACGGACAGCATTGGCACCAGTTAATGAGCCAGTGTAAGTCAAAGTGGTGTTGCACTTTGAGTTAATAATCTATAGCAGAGTAAGATTAGTATGTGCATTACTTTTAATGAACTATGGCTTCGAGAAGTATACCTCAAAAGTATTCACACCACTGGTACCAAGATTCCACTGTGAAACAACATCAGTCTCACACACAACATAGACTTTGATACCACCTACCTGTTGATCTACAGTAGCAACATGGCTGAAAGCCTGTACAGTGGTGTAGTTTGCACAACCACCACTGACTAGGTCAACAGCAAATGATTTGGTACTGTCTAAGATACTGACAGGAGAAGCAGCGGCAAGAGCAGTAGTTAGGTTGAGCAGGTTTACCATTGTGTTTATAAGAGAGAGGATTGATGAAGATGGTTCAAAAAGGTGAGGTAGCTGGTGTTTTATACCCTTGCTTAGTGCCGGCATTCATTGTCTAATATGTGTCTTGTAGAGTCAGAAGTGTGACTGACTTAATTGATGATTGATGCAAGCTTTCATTCTTTGACATGTGTCTTCACAGGTTAGAAGTGTGATTCACTTATTGATGAAAGAATGGAAGAAATCTGTACATTCCATTCAAGCTATCATTGAAGTTTTTGTTTGTTGTGAAAATGGTTAATTAGATTTTTTCAGTACAACTTGAAAGTTGATATAACTTCTTAAACACAACTTCCATATTTTGTGTATTTGTTGTGTATCATAGATTCTTGCATTGTAGCAAATAGTTTCCTCAAGTTAGTTGGGCATATTCCATACATTAGACTCGGAAGATGCCAAACAGGTATTGAGGGTTCCATTACAACTGTAGGAAATATGTTACTAGAAGCTAGCTAACCACTGTCTTCCATGCAATAGTTAGTATCAGATGTCAAACGGGCATCACTTAGAGAGGGTCGATTGTCTGTCAAATCATCAACTCAGCTATATTCTAGAGCATTACCGATGGGCTTAGCACCGCATCAGCTTGTACCGAATGTGCTTGTCACTGGCACTGGCTCATAAACGAACAAGTGGGTTATGCCTTGTTCAGCGGAACGATGCGTATATTTGGACTCAAACAGATATGGCCTTAACTTGAGCAGTTCTGCACCAAACTTACATACTAGCAGCAGGTTCTAACTTAGTCCACTTTCTTCTTCCTGCCAACGACTTGCCACTCATCTGACTTCTTCTCCTTCTCCTTGTTCTTGTTTCTGCCCTCCTCATCCCACTCCGTGGCAATTAAAGACTTCCAGAATTGATCATCATTAACATCAGCCGTCAAAAGCTGAGTATCATCGAAGTCAGCGGTTGCGTGAATCGCCTTCTTCTTGTTTCTCTTCTTGTTCTTCTTTTTCTTCTTTGCACCATCTACTTCTGCAGATTCGGATTGATGAACACCTGTTGACGTTGAACTCGACAAGACTCCGTAGAAATTCCTGTTACGGGTCCCTATCTCCATCTGCTCCCGTCCTTGGGCCACCATAGGCTGTCGTATTGTCCGCTGACTTGACACACCACTACGATCTCCTACTCTCACATTCCGAGTCACGCCCCCCCCACCCCCACTCCAAGCTCCAAGTCTCCTATCAAGCCCAGAATCGCGCCAACTCGTATTCACCCCACTTGGTACTATATTCCTCTTTGACGGATCCTTGACGACATTCATCGCATACCCATCCGCCCATGGACTCTGGATTTGTCCGCGGATGGGTGTGGCATCAGTGGGTAAAGAAGGGAAGATTTCCTCGTTCTGTAGATCAATATCCCTTTCAAAGGAAGGCTTTCGTTCCCTCGCCCTCGCCCTCGTCCCATCGCGATTCAAATTTGGAAGGGGGGTAAGAGGTCGAGGAGATGATTCAGCAGAACCTGAACCTGAGCCCGAGGTAAGTGGATCGTCATGGTTACATTCATCTAGTTGACTGGCCCAGGGTCTGAAAGACAATGATGGTGATAGCTGGGGACCAGACGATAGTTGACGTTGAGGAGGGGCTCGAGATAACTCGGCCCAGGTCAAGACGGATAGCCTTGAAATCCCCGATTCGGGCATAGAGTTTGAGGTCGACGTGGTTGTAGGCTTACTAACATTGGGTCTACGGAACAGAGACTTGACGTCAAACGTCTTGCATGTAGGAGGTTGCTGCATTCGACCCTCTGGTCCAAGTCCGATGTGTCGAATGCTCGAGGAAGGAAGAGGAGAGGCGTGCTTCCCAGGCGCTCCGGGTAAGTTAATCGTCTGGTTCATAACACCTTGACTACTCCCCCACACCTCCGTCTGTCCCACGAATTGCTTCCAATGCACCGATAGTCTTCCTAAAAGCGTCTGCTTGGCTACAACATCCAAGAACGACTTTCGTGTCACTATGACCATCCCAGCGCGACATCTTGTGAGCATTACGTTCATGCGGTTTGTAGAATGTAAGAAACCAATCTTGTACGTGCGAACGACGGAGATCAAGACGTAGTCTGCTTCGTTGCCTGTCAAGTGAAATGAGTGGAGAATCGAGTCGGAAATAAGTGAGACGTACCAGGACCCCTGATTATGGGAGGGTATGACTTATCCTAGTTCGGACAAAAAATAGGGCTAAAATGAGAAAATCCCTGAGTCCAGTTCGGACAGAAACTCCGCCGTAGGCGGAACCCAAATGGTCGGGTTCGGACAGAAATTGGCATCAAGAACACCAGTGAACAACTGTGAAGGGCCCAATAGAGCTGGTGGCCTCGAACCGTAGAGTCCATTCCACAGAGTAGAAATTGTCCGGGTGATGTTTGAAGATCATAGATCAATTTTTTTGCAGAAATTTAGTTCCAACTCATGGTTCGGACAAAAATGAGCCCAGTAGCCGAGGCCACATCCCAGTTCGGACAAAAACTTCAGCCAATGTCAAGAAATCGGTTCGGACAAAAACACGCTAATCGACCGATTTTGGATCAGACATGCCCTCCCATAATCAGGGGTCCTGACGTACCCTGAAAGGAATCGACATTGAACACTCTCTCCCAAGGCAAATGCTCTCTCTTCAGCGTCCGCTCAATTGACGCTCTCTGTGCATCGTAAGGCGTGATAACAGCGAAGTTCTTATTTCGATAGTAATGCCGGACAAGATTGACGATCGTTGCTACCTCTGCGCTGTTCTATCACGACAGCAGTTTCATGCAATTTACAAAAATACAATGAACAAGAACAGGAATTAAGATGCATTAGTTGAATGGCCAGAGGTAATATGATGCGTTGAAAGCTCACTGTCCAGCTGACCCCTGACCTCTCCTCCTCTCCATTTCCAACGTCAACGAATCGCAGACAAGAAGCTTCCGAAATCTTGTGAAATGATTTGAGTCGGCCATTGTACACCTCTTGAGAAATGAACGCTCCGAGAGGCCTCGGCATGCGATCTGTATGTCATGTCAAACCAAATTCAGATTTCAGTCGGTAACCGTGGCCCATGCGGAGGGAGTGACTGATGACACCAACATTGCACATCCAAAAAGAAACTTTTCTCCTGCAAATGCGTGATTTCGAAGATACTTTGTAGTATTTTAGCATTTTCTTGCCCAAAGGGGGGTACTAGCAGAGAGATTAAATGTCCCAGTCAGTTGTCGAAGTAAGATAACGAGCAGTGACGTGAGGCCAAAGCGCTACGTAATTGCTTAGGGTCTCCGAAGAAACACACTTTCTGCAGCATTGAACTGAAATTGTGAAATATATGCTGATAATGGATAGAAACAAAACACTGCGCGTTAGTGGTCTGTTGTGGACTCGGAAGTGACATATTGACATATTGAAAGTGGTACTCACCATATACTCGAACACGTTGATTTGAGAGGCTTCGTCGACAATTAATCTCCTCACAGGAACTTCCTCATACATCTCGCTTTCGTACAAATTCGAGAGCATGCCTAGCGTTGAGAGGATCACCCTACTTAACCCTATCATCTTCGATAGCTCAGAGCGACGCTTAGGTAGTTCATCAGCACGAATCACCATCTGGTTGATTGACTCGTAGATGTGCTCGTGCCTAAGTAGAAGAGACAAATGGGTGAAACATGGAATGCGTTGAAAAGAATTGTAAAACACGAGTAAGGATAAAGAAAGCTTACCATTCGACATAGAATTCCTTGGATACTATAAGCTTGAAGTCAACACTGCACTTGAATAATTTCTCGGCAATATTCTTGACAGAGACGTTCGAGTGACCGATGATCCATACAGTAACAGAAGAATCCTCTTCAAGAGTCTTCTTCGTAGCAGCAGCTATCGTCGTTGTCTTCCCTGTACCCGGTGGACCTATAAATGAATGAAATTACACATTTAATCATTCCTTCAAAACGCTAATAGTGGAACACCAACCATGAATTATAACCAGGGGACTATCGCTCGTCATCGCATTCACAACCGCATTCTGCGAAGCATTCAAATCGGGTAACGCAAGTGCGTGCGCAGGCGCAGCCTTCGCAATTGGCCCCAAAACCCTTTTATCATCCTCTGTCGGAAACCACAAGTATCGCACAAATGGTGCATCAGTGAGTTTACATCCATCCTGAAGCACCCTGAGAAGGAGGATATCTCTGGCTTTCTCCGCTGGTGAAGGATCATCAAGACCAATAACTTGGACCTGCTGCAGATCACCCCTGAACGTATTCGCATTTCCTTCGAAAGAGATTTCTGTAGTCTTTCCACAGGTCTTGTTTGCTCGTCCGCTGTGCTCTGTGCCAAATTCATCCGTCATGATCACACGGGACTATTGGGGAGAAAGAGGTTGTTTAGAAATAGTGCATCGATGTCGTCCATTACTTATGGCAACCGCCAGGAGAACCCGAACGTACCTGCTTACTCCTCCGGACTCTAGTCTTGTACCGCGCATTCTGCAATTCCATCTTCCCGTCATTCGTCAAAGTAAACTTTTCATACTCATTCCGAGTCTCCTTTGGCAGTGACCGCGACAGCACATCGGTTTGTCTGAGCAACTTTCCAAGACATAGCAGGATCTGATAAGAGTCATCGATGAGAACGAACGCCGCAGGAAAAGGGAGGGGGTGGTACGCTTACGTCTTTCCTAATCATTCGTGTGTCCACCTTCTTGACGGATGCCATCAGGTCAGCGCATGCTTCCGCAACTCTACGCAATAACAGTCAACAAAGGGAGCCAATTCAAAGTTGAAAAGATGGCGGTAAACGTACTTTGCAGAAATCCAAGCCCGAAGACATACATTTTCGACATTGGCCTGTTGATTGTTCTCGTGCCACAATCGGTCGATAGGGAATGAATCCGGTATGAAGCATAGTTTTGTAGATACAACTCTCGAAGGTCTCCAAGCCGGCTTCTCAGGTAGCGAGCATAGTGTAGAGAGATCGGCTCCTCTCACATGGTAGCCTAAATGGTGGTGCAATCGTAGTGCGATCCTGGGCATACCAAACCCACCCAAAGTGGTCGTCGTGGATCCAAGAAGTTTCTTGAACGGCGCATCCAGAGGAAGGATGTCTCGAGAGTTACTGTCGTCCAGGTCGATGAGATATACTTCAGTGGGTGTGGCGACCGCTATAAAGTCGATGCTTCCGTCATCCTTCTGAGAAATAGAGATCCCCAGCACAGTAGCTTCCAAGAGCGTTCCCGCAGCTGTGCCAGCATGTCGACGTGAATATCTATGGATTGGAATACGAGTCGGTTTCAAGGACGGAAGAATGGTTTGGTGAAGCGTATTCATCGACATCGCAGAGCAGAAGGGACCCTGTGTACTGTTTGTGGGCGCAAACGCACCACTACTAGCCTACACGCGGCCAAAGCACAGGTAGACTTCTTGCGTGTATCATTTCCCAAAAGCGACCAGCCTTAGGTCATTCCCGCACCACCATCCGTCAATAGATGTGATCTTCATGTTGAGCGCCAGAATAGAACCTGAAGGCCACACAAAGTGGTGTATTGCTAACCAACGTGCCGCAAAACAGACGGTATGCGTGCAATACTTACCCTAAGATCAGTCTGAGAACAGAGTTTGAAAGTTAGCGCCTACGATGTTAATCAAAGTCAATTCACTCACAGGTACAAGAAAATATATCGTACATATATAGATTCATAGAAGTACGACATGGTGGTCGACAACTTACACTGGAATTTGAAGTCAGTTTCAGCTCCGCAGAAGTTTTCTATTGGCAAGCCGCTCTGCCGAACCTGCCACCATCCTTGGTTATGCTTTGTATGTCACAGATGCTCACCTAAAGTCCACCTGCGCCTCATCTCCGAACTGTTCTATCCATATATATCACAGGGTGGTAATCCACCTTCCTTTGCGTGCTCTACAGTGGCTATCCATCAAAGCAAGGATCTTTACCGCAGATACATAGTCCGTGATCATTAAATAGTACCGTTTCCTGTGCGTATCTATTTACATACATAGTATCAGAAAAAAGGCCATGGAAAAAGATGTTTACTGACCTTCTCTTCCTCCAAAGATCTGTGTAGCTACTTGAAGGGGCCCAAAGGGCACTCGCGACGGCCGCGGTATACAGCTTTAGCTTCTTCTATTTGGATCGTGTCTGGTCACCTGCCGTTATCAACAGCTTTATAGGGGCACAAACCTAAAACCTTTCTTGGATCAGGATTCATCATCGACATAAGGTAAGGCTGCTATCTAGTATATCTCGAGCTCTGAAGTCTGTCCGAGTCTGTCCTCCTCGTCACGGTCTTCCAGCATGGACATCTTCATGCGTAACATCGATTACTTCGCGACGCAGCACGATGTCATTCGTGCGGTCGCAGTCGAGGTCCATCGGACCGAGTACAGCAGTGGCATGCCACTTAACTTCCATGTTCGCCTTTTCAAGCCGAAGAAGGGTGGTGGGCCCGGTAGGATTCACAGCGGGTGCGGGATACTGACTGTGCCATATGTCGATATCGGAATGCGTTTTCTTCAAGAATTCGGCGATACAGCTAGTCCTCGCCGTTTCATCACCGTACGGAACAAGAAGATAGCGTTCAAGAAGAGCGATAAGGGTGAACCAGCCAACGACGTTCTTATCAACATCCGAAACACTCCGTACTTTGACCCTCAAGTGGCCGAAGAGCGAGAGCGGGTGTCGAAGATCCTCAGCGACGAGACGGTGAAAATTTCTCAAATACAGTGTGGGTGGGAGTGTCGAGATCAGGTTTACTCTGTAGAATGGGAATATTCATGTGCCACTGAGACGAAGGTGACGTTTGACAATCTCACCAGGCAGCTGAGTGTCGACATTCCTTCTGGATCTCTCCAGGAGCAAAATGCAGACAGCGAATTTGACCTCTTTGACCTCTTGCATGACCTCTTCCACCAAGAACGATATCATATTATCATCCACTATTCACAGATCGACTATCTTGCGACCAACGTGTACTCCAGCCACGAACCCGTCATTCTACTTGGTCTGCTCACACCCCCGTCGTTCGAGATGAGCCCCGATGCTGGTCCTTTCGATCAACCTCCGCCGAACCTCCGTTTTCCAGCACTTCCACTGAAGGATTCTAACGAGCGCCTTCACGAAGAAGTTGCGCCATACACTTCGCTCTCATTACGCCTCGTTTGTCGATCAGCGACAGACATCCAAACGTTCCGACGCTTGGCGGTACTCGCTGGTATAAACATACCTATAGAAGATTACTACTATCCTGTGGAACGTAGAGGACTCTTCTCAGAGTCTACCCTCACAACATTCTTTGAGTGGCTTCCAACCCTCTATTCCACGACTGCATACCAAATCGAAGCTCTCGTGCGCGCGCACTCCGTCGATCCAAGAGAGATTGTGGAGCTCCGCCCGGAGATCGAAAACTTGATGCATCATGCGAGGAGGATGGGTCCTCGAGGTACAGAGTACATCTGTATGGTATTGCGGAGCTTCGGTATCAAAGCGCAACAACTGTTCTGGTATCCCGGAGAAAAGCATCAATCACTGAAAGCATGCTTGAATGAAATCAAGCGGGAACACGATAAGATCGCGGCTCCTCGGACAACGCTCTCGGATGACAGTCTTTTTTCCTGCCTGCACGTTCAGATTACCCCCACGGGTATGTTCATCGAAGGGCCTCTTCCCGAGTGTTCGAACAGAGTTATACGAACCTATGCTCCCCACCACCGAAGCAATTTCATCCGTGTTTCGTTCGTGGATGAAGGACGGTTGAAGTTACAGTTCAATCGGGCGGTGGATGGCGCCGATTTCGTCAAAAGGAGAGTCGGACCCATCTTGTCCAAAGGGCTGAAAGTTGGTGGACGGAGGTTCTATTTCCTTGCGTACTCTCAGTCTGCTCTGAAAGAGCATGCAGTTTGGTTTATCAGGCCATTCATTGAAAACGGTAAGAAAGTCGACACTGCGAGTATCATCGAAAGCTTGGGATCCTTCTCCGACCTCATATTCGATAGGCGGTTGATGTACTGTCCCGCTCGCTATGCTGCAAGAATCAGTATAGGGTTCACAACAACAGATCCTACTTACACAGAAGTGGACAACGTCGAAACGATCCCAGACATCATTTCCGAAGACGCACAACAAAACTCTTGGAATCACACCGATGGTGTTGGTACCATGTCACGAGCACTCGCCAAGAAATTGCACGCTGACCGGCAGGCGGAGAAGCGAGGTCGAAGACTACCTCTACGCACCTACGCATCAGCGCTCCAGATTCGGTTCCTCGGCTCGAAGGGCATGCTTAGTGTGGACCACCGGCTTACAGGCATGACCGTCTGTTTACGACCGTCGATGATCAAATTCACTGGAGCAGCTTCGAGAACCATAGAGATCGCGAAAGTTTTCGACAAACCTGGAACGTAAGTGCATGCCTGGTCATAGTGAAGAGTGGTCATGAATCCTTCTCTAGGTTCTTTCTTAATCGCCCCTTGATCATGCTGTACGAAGGTCTCGGCGTGCCGTATAAAACTTTCCAGTACTATCAACGTCTCGCAGTAAAGGATGCACACGAATCCGTGGAATCGTTTGAGCTCGCAGGACGCTTTTTCCAGATGCATGGACTCGGAACATCCTTCAGACTTCCGTCTGTAATGGGGAACCTCGTCAAGCTTGAAATTGATATGATTTATAATCCTTTTGTCGATAAATTTTGCGAATATGCCGCTAATCACGTTCTGCGGCTACTGAAGCACCGAGGTAAGTCATTCGATAACTTCGTCATACAACATACAACATTTTACTTACAGTATGTGTGTGCATTAGCTCGTATCCCTATTCCGGGAGCATACAATCTCGTCGGGATCGCCGACATTCACCAAGAACTTGACGAAGGGGAGGTGTTCGTATACATCAGACCCGTTGATGGAAGTCCTTCGAAATATTTGAGCGGCCCGTGTCTTGTTTCACGTTCCCCAACGATACACCCTGGCGATGTTCAGATTGTTCAAGCTGTCGGAGCTCCATGGCCAGGCTCATGCTTCGAGAAAGAGCCATTAGCGAACACTCTAGTTTTCTCAACAAAAGGTACGCAAGTAAATCTCCATCAAAGCTATTCACTGAGCCAAGATCTTCGTAGGCGAGCGTTCTATGCCTTCCTGTCTCGGAGGAGGAGACTTGGACGGCGACGAGTACAACGTCGTTCCTCTAAATGATCTCCCTAAGTTCTCGGTGGATAAAGCACGAATTCAGGTTCCAAGCTCGTATCCACCAGCACCGCGGAAAGAGCTAGCCCGCCCTTGCACGCACGAAGACATAGCGAATTTTGTGATGGAGTATGTCACCTCCGATGTACGTCTGCAGATCCATCCACTCAATTGATCCCCAACTGAAAGTCTGTCTGAAGGTGTTGGGATACATCTCTATAAGCTGGCGTATCCTCGCGGACCAAAGCCCACAAGGTATACTTCATCCAGACTGCATCAAATTAGCCGACCTACACAGTCTGGCAGTTGACTACCCCAAATCGGGAAATCCAGTTCCAGTAAAACACATTCCGAAGCGAGACAGCCAGCTTTTGCCTGACTGGTACGCACCGGAAACCATGGAAGTTCTCGACAGGGAGAAATACTATCCCAGCCAAAAAGCCATCGGGAAACTTTTTCGAGACATTGATCTTCCTGCAAGCGCACGAGGCGCAGAGCAGACAGGACAACGACAAAGGAAACGGTTTGAGAGGGAAGATGTCGAGGATGATGACGTTGACGAGCTCGTCAACGATATGGAAACCTCGTCGTTGGACACTGACGATGAAGTTTATCAGGCCATAGAAGCCCATGTATCTGAGTACATGGATCCAGACAACGACAGCACAAACACCTCTGACATACAAGGTATGTTCATCAGCTATCGCTCCGAGCTACAGACAATTTGTAGCATGCACACGCTTTCGCGGAGCCGAGCTGCGATGCTGACAGAGGAAGAGGTGTTGGTCGGGACAATAGTAGCGAATACGAGTCAGCCAGCGAAACGCCTAGACCATATCGGGAAGCTCCGTGAGCAGACAGATGTTCTAGTGCGTGGGGTGCGGGAAAGCCTTGCGGGTGACGAGGAATGCACGCTCAAGGAGAGTCTCGCGCGCGCTTTCTTCGCTTTTCGACTTGCTGTCGCGTACTCGCAACGAAAGAAACCGGTATTTGGCGCACAGAGTTTCTGGTGGGTTACCCTCGGGGCTGTGTTCGAGGCCATTAAAAATATCAAAGAGGAAGAAATGCAGAGAAGAAGAGATGAATTGGGGCAACAAATGCGACAAAGAAGAAGGTACCTAAATTCATGAGTATTGAACATTACGTGACAACTTGAAGCACTTACGACTACTTTGTTGAATGTAAAAACCCAAGTAAAACCTGTACAGTAGCGCTCGAATTCAGATATATTCCCAATTGCTGACCCTTCGGATAAATCTTGAATGGAAAGACCGACTTGACGTCTTCAGCTGAGTACCTGAAACGAATGTGATGTACATAGCAGCAGCCTGAGAGATCTATGGGCCTCAACGCAATACAGTTAATCTTTGACAATCCCACCACTGTATGGAGCGAAAAAGAAGAGGGAGAACCACGGAGATGATGAACATGGTGGTTGCTGAACAAAACAGCTGACGTGACGCGTCGCGTTTCTGATTCAGGATGACGAATCAGTCACGTGAATACAGATATAAAACCGGAATTACGCCAAGAATCTGAATCACCTCCAGCACTCTCAGCTTCTACTTTGAAACAAGTCTCATCGTAAGTCTCGTAGAAACTGCACTTTCTAATCATATAAAAACTTACTTAGAGTACCGTTATGCTAGGACAACTGCGATCTTTCTTCTTCGGCCCACCTTTCAATCAATCAGCTTTTCGTGCTCCCATGTCTTCAGGTACGTGCATCGGAATTGTCGCTACTTTGCATTGATCTTACGATTGCTGGAATTCGTATGTAGCATCTTCATCTTCACCCGAAATCGCAACATTCGCCGCTGGATGTTTCTGGGGCGTCGAACACATCTTTCTCAAGCACTTCCCACCTAAGGAGAACAAGGGTATCCTGAAGACGACCGTGGGTTACACGGGAGGAAAGGAGACCGCTACCAATCCCGATTACAAAACAGTTTGCTCTGGGTCAACAGACCATGCTGAGGCTTTGAAAATCGAGTTTGATCCTACGATTATATCGTATGCTGAGCTCGTTGGTGCGTGATTCTTGAAGATGTTGTGTTTAGTACAGTACTCACGCTATTCTCTTTCAGAATTCTTTTACCGCACCCATGAACCCACGACAATAAACCGACAAGGCAGCGACAAGGGCACTCGTAAGTTCGTTTCTTGGTTCATGCCCCGCCGTGCCCTTATCGTATAATTCAGAATATCGTTCTGCTATCTTCACCCACTCCCCCGAACAAATCGAGGTGGCAAAACGTGTTACCGCTGAGGTGCAAGAGAAGCATTTCACTCCCAAGGGTGAGAAGATAGTGACCGAAATTCTTGAGGCTGGTCCGTGGTGGGGCGCAGAGGAATACCACCAGCTTTACTTGTTTAAGAATCCGTCCGGATATCAGTGTCCTACTCACCGTCTGCACTGGTAGGAGTTGTCTTCAGTAAACGGTCGCATGCTTTTGGTTTCTTCGTCGTTTAAGGTTTAACTCTTGTATGTACATGTAACCTTAGCCTAAATAGAGATTTATTCTGTCGAAGCTGAGTCAGCTGTGATTCAAGCTGTTTCACCAACAACGTTCCCCACATTACAGATGGATTTGTACTTGCTCACCACCATTCTCTGCTCGCTTCTCCTTTTTCTTTACCTAGCCTATCGTCCACCGCATCCTCTCATCCAATATCTCCAAAAGAAATACCCCGATGTCCTCTTCTACCGAACGACCTCTCGCAAAATCATAGCTCTGACCATCGACGATGCACCATCCCAATATACCCCCAATATCTTAACAATCCTAGCCAAATACAACGCCAAAGCCACCTTCTTCTGCATAGGGAACCAAATCTCTGCCGAAGGAGGCGAGCAAATGCTTAAAGATATCGTATCTGCAGGTCATGAGCTAGGTAACCACGCAATGCGCGACGAGCCAAGCTTCAGACTTGCTCGCGAGGATCTCAGTCGTCAGATCATCCAAGTCGACCGGATGATTCGCCTTGTGTATGAATCACTCGCTCTCCTTCCTCCTCCAAGATATTTCCGTCCTGGGAGCGGTATATTCACGAATGGGATGCGAGAAATCGTGAAGGAGCTGGGATATCGGCTTATTCTGGGTAACATCTATCCCCATGATCCATTCGTACCGTTTCCCAAGGTCAACGGAGGGTATGTCGCGAGTATGGTCAGTCCAGGAGGTATTGTGATTTTGCACGACAGGAGACAGTGGTCGGAGGCAACATTGGATATCGCATTGAGGAAGGTTAAGGAAAAGGGTTACACGATTGGAACGATCAGCGAACTCGTAGAGACTACAGGCGGCTGGAACAGATCATGAGTATGTACCATACATAGTACATGTAAAAAACGAAGCTTCAAAGTTCCAGAAAAAATAACCATTCGTTCAACACAACAAGATAAAGTAAAATGTAAAGCACATCACATTCAATTCGCGACAAGAAAGTCTCTACCCAACCTCCCTCGTCTCCTCCTTCCCTCCTACATCCATCCATCCAAATCAAAAGAGCGCCGTCAGAAAAGGCCAGCCCGTCCCTTTAATAGTAACAAGGTATGGAGCCGAACGGGCGATGTCAGCGCTGACCACACACGAGAGGGTCAAGCTCAACAAACTGCACCAGAGGTATCGTCATTGGCGTTTTTGATTGTGGAAGAATCGAAGGAAAAATTGTGGTGGCGTGCAGCTTATATAAGTATGGGTATTCCCACGATCATGTGCAAAGGTGCACGGACCAGCTCAGCCCTCACACTTTTCCTTTCCACGTCAAATCCTTTGTATCGCGATCAAGCAAGGAGCTTTGCCAGCCATCTACATAGGTGCGTGTACGCAAAGTACATGAAATAGGGCATACTAATATTAAGCTAGCGGCAAGATATGACACTGGAAACAATTCTTACTTGTAAGTACCAGGTCAATGTACCACAGAAAATGGATATCAACTTTTTCATTAAAGACTACAGTACCTATCAGAAACGAGTACATGTAAGTACAAGTAAGTACGAGGTCCATGTACTGTAGTAAACAAAGCAAGGAGCGAAGGAAGCTGGCAGGTATATGTAGCTGATCTTTCGACCAGAAACGCCGGTAGGTAGGATGATGAACCAAGAAGGGGAGGGGAGGATGTATAGGATTAAGTGATTAAATAAGTTTAACGAGATAAATAAGAACGACCGTGAGTGATTGCAAAGGTATAAACTTCAACAATAATGTCCTCAAAACTTGAACCTTCAATTGAACCCTCAAGGGAGCTCGACTGGAACAACGATCTCCCACTATGCCAGAGGGCACCACAAGAGGCAATACAGGGCCCCCAACTCTTTACCGAAGAGTAGAGTAATGGAGCCAATCGTCAAAGTTGGTATACGGAACCGTCTCGCCAGTCGCAGCCCAAGAAACGATGGGGTTCCACCAGTCATTGACAACTTCGTTGGCATCGGTAGGGGTACGTACAGAAGATCGTAAGCAAAGTATCAATGGAAACAGTTGTCATTTGATACTCACGTAGGCCAAACAGTAGATCCGATAGCAGAGAGCGATCCGTAAACGAAGTCAATGAAGTTCTGCTGCGTGATAGGGCATCCGCCGGATTTCCAGGCGCAATCGCCTACGATGGTAGCGTAAATCTGAGGGTTGAAGGAAGGTAGCGGGTTATAATAAGTATGGTGATTGACGATTCACGGGGACTTACGTTATAGTCCAGATGGTCGACAGTACTAGGAGGTGAAGAAAAATTCGTAACGTTGCTGCATTTTGCTGCCAAGTCGTAGAGATTGGGCGACTATAAAGCCAACTCCTAAGTAAATCGAAGCAAATACAAGATAGCTAGGCTCCCGACTCACCCCATCGCAAGTTGCAGCAGCGACACAGCTTTGTTGACTCCAGATAGCACCAGACTGAGTCTGATTGAGGATATTCATACAATCATTAATCTAAAAAAACTTCTTGTTTAGCATAAACTTCCCCCGCAATGCACAATGTCACTTACGAGTACAACACAAGCTTGGCGAAATCCTCCATTATATTGTCCCTCAGCCTGTCGTTGGACTTCACACGACCTATCCCCTGGGGCACCCGCACGACTAACTAAGCCTTGAGGTTGCATAGGGACAGCAGAGACGATAGAAGCCAAAGAGGCGGCGAGCAAAGACAATGACGTGAACTTCATCATAAGAATAGATCAATCGATTAGGAAGAAGTACGAGAACGAAGGAACGAAACGAGCAGAGCTGTTGAGGGCATACTTCCCATTGAATCTTCATATTTATACCCCTCCTTGTGCCAGCCGCCCAAACTGAAGCTCGTAAAGTTTTATTCTACATACCCTCGGAAGCAGAAGGGTTTTTTGAAATTCACCTTGGTGGTACGAAGTTCATGTGATTATGACACTGCATTGAACGCATTAGAGCGAGGAGGGACTTCGTGCATAACGGACAATCGAAGCCGTATGTACGGTGGTTTCACTTACCTTACATGAACCTATGATCCTAGCTCTGACCGAGCCCGACTGTCAGGTGGTCTGCGCATTGACGACCGTATTGAGTTTCTGGGATCAAGCGTCGAGAAACACCGCCCAAGGAACACTTCACGCCTGGATTTCTGCAGCATACATTACAACCACAATCGAACCAGGAGACGAAGCTAAGCATCCAAGGGGGCTCGAAGTTAAAAATAGTTTGACATTGCGAAGTAAGAAAATATTTGACGGGCATGAATCGATACAGGTTTGTCGAAAGGCGTTTCATGACCGGTGGTGGCAACGATTCAAATATTCACTTTGAGAATTGCAGTCTTGCAGACGTGCGAAGAACAAATTCGTCGGAACTTCGTTGGCACGTGTAGTGTATAGGTGTGAATATGTCGATCTAGGACACGGCTATGAAAAATAAGAAATGTGGAAGAAACAAAGACAAAACACCAGTGACCTCGTACGAATTCAAGTCTTACGAAGATCCATTGACATTCCCAATCTCCTGCCAACACCGCTACCGACAATTGCACCCGTCCTCGCGCGCTCGTCGTGATTCGTGACTCTCCAGCCACTGTGTTTCGTCACCGTACTACTACTAGATTGAAATTTCGCGGCCGTTTGTCCCGTTTAACAACACAACCAACGAATGCTTCTCGACCCTCGCATCGAAAGAAAAGCAAATTACATGGACGTTTCCTGGACGTTTCCGATGCTTGCTGTGTCCCCGAGAAAGAATCTGAATATATGTAGTGGCAGTGCAAGAAGATCTGCACAGCTGGATACTTTGAGTGAACGTTCTATTCTAAAAATATCATAAACCTGAGGAACATAGCCATGTTCACGTTATAGCGATGAAAACGTACCATTTGTAACCAGCGACGACAGCAGCTAGGCTTCCAATGTTTGCTCCAGCTTCAAAACTAGGAGAGACCACCATCTATCTACTTTTCCGCTTTCCCATTCTTCGAATCCTCTTGCTGGTCGAGGAACCATTGCGGATTGACATTCACATTAGGCGCGCACATCCGCCCATCGCGAGAACGTGATGCCCCAAAACGGCATCGAATAGAAATCCACTTGTTGGACCCGACAATGTTATATTGACAGTATGAGAGTGCGAGAAATAAAATAGACAGAATATCGAGCTGCATGAGCTCTACCTTCAACTGGGAACTTGATGTATCTGTAGCCAATTCCACCATTTAGAAGATAAAACGGGGTAAATCAACGAACATGCATGTACTCACCACCTGAGCAATCTTCATCCACTCTCCCAACGCAGCGAGATACTCATCTTCAACCGGAAGATCCAGATGACACAACACGAACAAGGAACCTCAACCTCAACTACCTTCGAGCGCGCACTGCGTGTAGTACGACTCGACTGTTTGCTGTAATCTTCATCGATACCCTTCCTAGCCCTTCCCTTTCCCTTCTCGACTTTCCTCGGTGCACTATTCACGTTCGAACCCATTCCTCCCTGTCGTCTGTATCTGACCTGAAGACTACCCCGGTGTATCCCTCCGGGTAGCTCACTTCAAGTCCTTGGATCGTACGGCCCCAGGAGGTGGAGGTAAGCGCGACTGTAGCACGCATGTAGATGCGAGTGCGGAAGATGATGATATCCTTATTCGAAGATTCCACACACATCTTATCCTCTGTCTCTGCAACAACGCCCTGCTCATTAGCCACCTCGCTTTTCGAGCCATCTCCTTCTACTTCTCCAAATTCAAGTCCACAAACGTTTGACTTTGCTTTCTCGACACGCATATAAGTCGCTTTTGGAGCGGTGCCATTGTACGAGATAGAAAACGGCACGAGATTCGGTGTGCATTTTGTGAGATTCTTAGAGAAAGATGTTGAGGAGATGAAGATTTCGGAAGCTTTTCTGGGATGGTGGTACAAAGGCAAGAGACGCATCGCGTGAGAATTGTTGCCGACAAAAACATCCAATTCCGCAAGGTCGCCTTGAAGCTTCAGTCTTCCAAGTATTCTTATTGTTCATCTCAAAGATTATTTCGCTTGCATATGGGGTGATTATGAAAAGGGAGTATATGATGCCTTCTGCATGGAGATCCTTCAATGTACTGACGGTT
This sequence comes from Omphalotus guepiniiformis, assembly GCA_028554645.1. Taxonomy (NCBI): domain Eukaryota; kingdom Fungi; phylum Basidiomycota; class Agaricomycetes; order Agaricales; family Omphalotaceae; genus Omphalotus; species Omphalotus guepiniiformis. Next base: position 111,232 of record JAQOOI010000031.1, read on the forward strand.
CCTTCAAGTTCCTGCGTATCCTCGAGTCACAGTATCATAATTCGTATTCTTCGATAAATACGAAATACACAAAACAGTGAACAGAATATAAATATTGAATCCTCTCCTATCAAGCTTCAAAACCCTTGCAATTCCAGAATCGTCGGGAGTCCAGAGGGCATCACGCAATCAAGAATCTTTAAAACCTCCTGTTTAGAACAACCATTTCTGCAGGATGCACAACGTCACTTACGAGTACAACACAAGCTTGACTCCGTTATATTGCCCGTCAGCCTTCTTCGATGAATATCACTTATACAACAGTGGTCCAGTCAGCATCAGCTCGACGCTTCAAAGCTTCATCCCAGGACCATCGATGCCACTCCAGTCAGCAACGGGTTTTAAAGCCGTTGCAGTAACTTCGGGACTCGCGTACCGAACAGTGGTCCACCAGTCTCGACGCTTGTTCCCAGGACCATCGTTACCACTCCAATCAGCAACAGGGTTTGAAGCCCTTTCACCATTATTGTTGGGACTCCAGTCAGCAATGGCCCTTCCGGAATCGTCGGGACTCCAGTCACCATCAGTCTGGCGCTACATAAAAAACCTCATGTTTAGAACGACCATTTCCGCAGGAATGCACAATGTCACTTACGAGTACAACGTCGCCAACGACATGCTTAGGGGCACCTGCAAGACTAACTACGCCTTCAGGTTGCACGGGTGCAGCGGAGACGATAGAAGCCAAAGAGGCGGCGAGCAAAGACAAATATGTGAACCTCATCTTAAGAATAGATCAAGATTGAATCGATAAGGAGGAAGTAAGAGACGAAGGAATGACTCGAGCTGGTCTGTTGAGGGAAGACTTCGCTTTGATACTTCATATTTATATCCCTCCTTGTGCCAGCCGCCAAAGTGAAGTCGGTGAAGATACCACTCAGCAGAAGGGTGTTGGGTCGATTTTTCAAATTCGTTGTGGTGGTACGGCGTCCATGTGATTTATAACACTGATAATTGCTGCGTTAGAGCGACGAGGTAAAGCGGATATTCGAAGCCGTATGTACGGTGTTTTCCCCTACCTTGTGTCCGGCCGGACTCCGAGCCCGACCATCAGGTTGTCTGCGCACCAGTATTGACTGTTTCTGGGATCGAGAACACCGCCCAACCAACACATGACGCCCGGATGTTTGCAGCATACATCCACAATCGAACCATGAGACGAATCCAAGTATCGAAGGGGGCTCGACGTTAAGAACAGTATGACTTTGGGAAGTAGAACATTGACGGGCATGAATCGTTGAAGCCTAAAGCTAAATCGCTAAAGGTTTGTCGAAGGCGATTCGTGACCGGTGGTGAGATATTCAATCTGAGGATCGTAGATGTATTTTGCGAAAAACAGATTTGGTGGAGCTTCGGGCAGTGAATATGTCGATTTAGGATGCGGCTATGAAAAATGAAATGAGAGATGTGGAAGAACAAAGTCAAAATGTATAAGTCACCAGTGAGATACAGAATTCAATCAAGTCTTCAAAGATCCATTGACGTTCCCTATCTCCTGCCAACACCGCTACTGATTGCATCCGTCCTCGCGCTTGCAGCCAGCCCACTGTGTTTTGTCACCGCTCTAGCTTGGAGTTTCGCGGCCGTATGTCCCATTTAGCAATCAACATATGCTTCTCGAGCCTCTCATCGAAAGAAAAGAAAAGCAATGGACGATTCTGATGTTTGCTGTGTCCCCGAGAAAGAATATAAGGTAGTGCAGGAGAAGGTGGCCAGAGCGCCTGCGGCGTGAGAACATACTTTGCCTCTTTCGAGACTCCCTTTCATCTGTTCGACAAGTTTCTAAATGTATATCATGTATTCTTGTACTTGCGCATGAATGAATGATTTCAAAGAACATAGGCGCGCATCAAAGATCCTTCTTCAATGGATAGCCAATAGCCACTGCATTCATCACATAGTTATGCACACAAGAAACGTGGATTACGGACACCCTCAGGTGATAATATGGGTTCAAAAGATTGTTTGATAAAGGACTTCAAGTAGCACGTTCATCATCAAAGCATGACCTTTCTTCGCTTTGGGATACAGTAAGTATACTACTGGGCAATATGGCCAACTGGGGAAGAGATGGCGGTTCGGCAGAGCGGCTTGGAATGCCATTGGCCTATTGCAGTTGCGGACTTATGACTGACTTCGAAATCCCTTTCTTGTACTGCCACATCATCATTCAAGGCCATGTACGAGTATCTATTCTAAAATTTTTACCTGTATGCTGTGAGTATAATAGGTTCCGGTTAACTTCCATGAACAGGCGCTTATCAAACCCTGTTCTGATTCTAGGGTACGCGCCTACCATTTGGCAGCATCAATACACCTTTCCTGGCTTTCATTGTCTATTCTGGCCCTGGAAATAAACGCCACATTCTATTGCTGGAGGAAATTACCGTACGGCGGGTGGCAAGGGAGTTTTGATTACTTTATACCCTGCGCTTTGACCGCGTGTTGTTAAATTCAATAACTCAGGTGTGTGGTACACAACTACTTTCTTTCCTTTCTTCTAGTCTCTGTCTCTCTCTCTATAGCTATCGTGGTCGATGAACTCAATACACCAAACCATCCTACCGTCCTTGGAACCATCTCATATTCCTATCCATAGATATTCGCGTCAAGATGCTGGCGAAGCTGCAACTGCGCTATTGGAGGGCGCTATATTGGGAATATCTATTTCTCAGAAAGACGACGGAAAAATCGACTCCATAGCTGTCGCCACACCCACCGATGTATATCTCATCGAGATAGGTGACGACAACTCTCAAGATATTTCCTCTGATTCGCCTTTCAAGACACTACTTCTTGGATCCACGACAACCATTTTGGGTGGGTTTGGTATGCCCAGGATCGCACTTCGGCTGCACCACCGTTTACGGTATCATGTGAGAGGAGTCGATCTCTCTACACTAATCTCACCTGGAGATGAGGCTTGGAGACCTTCCAAAGTTGTATCTTCCAAAGTTTGCTCGTCCATTTTGGACTCGTTTACTATTGATCGTTTGTGGCACGAGAACAACGAACTTGCTAGTCAGGAGAATCTCTGTCTTAGGGCTTGGATTTCTGCAAAGTATGTTTATCGCCATCTTTCCAGCTTTCATTTGGCTCACGGTTTTCTTTTCTGACTGTCATTGTGTAGAGTTGCGGAATCATGCGCTGACCTGATGAGATCCGTTAAGAAGGTGGACACACAAATGGTTAAGAAAGACGTAAGCGTATCACCCCCTCCCTTGTCCTCAGGCGCTCGTTTTCATCGATGACTCTTATCAGATCCTGTTCTGTCTCGGAAAGTTACTCCGACAAACTGACGTGCTGGCGTGTTCAGAGCCAAAGGAGACTAAGAATGAATATGGAAAGTTTACTGTGAAGGATGGGGGGAATATGGAATTGCTGAATGCACGGTATAAGACTAGAGTCCGTAAGAGTGTACAGGTGCGTTCGCGTTCGCATTTCTCCTAGTGGTTGCCATAAGGGACCATCATGATATCAACACGGTTACTTATCTCTCTCCCCAATATGCAGGCCCGTGTAATCATGACAGATGGACGTGGCATAGAACACAGCGGCCGAGCAATCAAGACCCTTGGAAAGACTACCGAGATCAAGTTTCATGGAAACGCCCAGTCGTTTAATGGAGAGCTGCGGCAGGTCCGAGTCATCGGCGTTGATGATCCTTCACTAGCGGAAAAAGCCAGAGATACGCTCCTTCTAAGGGTTCTTCGGGGTGAATGTAAACTCACTGATGCGCCATTTGTGCGATACTTGTGGTTCCCTACAACGGCTGATAAGAGGATTCTGAAGCCGATTGCGAAGGATGCGCCTGCGCATGCAGTTGCATTACCCGGCTTTGATTTGAATGCTTCGCAGAATGAGGTTGTAAATTTGATGACGGGTGATAGTCCGTTGGTTATTATCCATGGTGTGTTTTTCCTTGGGTTGTATCGTTTGCAAGCGAGATTCAAATATCAATTCGATCAATAGGTCCACCGGGTACAGGAAAGACGACGACGATAGCTGCTGCTACGAAGAAAACTCTTGAAGAAGAAGAAGATTCTGTTACTCTATGGATCATCGGTCACTCGAACGTTTCTGTCAAGAACATTGCGGAGAAATTATTCAAGTGCGATGTCGATTTTAAACTTATAGTTTCGAAGGAATTCTATTTCGAATGGTAAGCTTCCTTTATTCAACCTCGCTCGTGTTTTACGATTCTTTAATCCTACTCATTTGTCTCTTCTACTTAGGCATGAACACATCTACGAATCAATCAGCAAGATGGTCATTCGTGCTGACGACCTACCAAAGGATCAATTAGCACTATCGAGGGTCATAGGGTCAACTAGAGTAATTCTCTCAACGCTCGGCATGCTATCGAATTTAGATGAAAGCAGGATGTATCAAATAGTCCCTGTCAAGCGATTAATCGTTGACGAAGCATCTCAAATTAACGTGTTTGAGTATATGGTCAGTCCCAATAATCACGTACTTACGGGTGTTTTTCCGTACTAACTTTGTCTTGTACTACGGTACGTACACTCATAGCATATCTTTCACAAGTTCAGTTCAACGCTTCAAAAAGTAAGCTTTTTTGGAGATCCTAAGCAATGTATGTACTATCTAGTCATCCTAGCACTTCAAGAGGCGACTTCACAACTTACAACTTTCTCTGTTTTGCTATGTAGTACCGCCCTTTGGTCAAGAAACCGCGAAAACATTACAAAGTATCTTTGAACTATCGTATCATTCGCATCTGCACACGAATAGTTCCTTTTTGGATACTCAATGTCAGTGTCATTTGTTTTCCCCCCGGTTCGCTTGGGCTACGGTTACTAACTAAGAGGAATCTTGAATATGATATTAGATCGCATGCCGAAACCTCTTGGAGAGTTCATCTCTCAAGAGGTGTATAGAGGAAAACTGAAATCATGTCATACGATCTCAGATACTTCTTGTGTGCGATTTATTGATGTTGCACATGGGAAGGAGATTAGATCAGGGTGTAGTTGGACGGTGAGTTCGTTTCGAGTGTAAACTCTGCTTTAGTGACTGACTGATTTCTTCCTTGTTGTTCGTTCGTCCTACAGAACCCCGAAGAGGCTCAGACGATCGTCAATCTAGTCCAGCATTACTACAAACATGAGGAATTCGCTATTATAACGCCTTACGACGCACAGAGGGCACTTATCGAGCGAAGACTTAAAGAAGAGGATTTGCCTTGGGAAAGTCGAGTATTCAATGTTGATTCTTTTCAAGGTATGTCTGAGTCACTTACCTATCACTACTCCTTCCCAACTCACCTCAACCCAGGCAACGAAAAGAACTACATCCTAATCTCCGTCGTCCGAACCCAAAAAGCCGGTTTCCTACATTCCAAAAACCGTATGAACGTTATGCTTACAAGATGTAAATCCGGGATGATTATCGTTACGAAGAAGTCGTTTTTGGATGGGGTTGCTAAGAAGACGCTTCTTGGGAGACTTTCGGAGTATTGGTGTGAGCAACGCGAGGTTTCAAGTTCGTCGGTATGTAGGGATTGGGAGGATGATGATGATGATGAGGAGGAGGAGGAGGTGGGGGCGGTGTGGGGGAGTTATCAGGATGTTTTGAATCAGACGATTAATTTACCTGGTGTGCTTGGGAAGAACGGAGGAAGGGCCTAGGGTTATTAATATTAGGGTTATTACATATATAGATCTATTTTATCATCTAAACTACATTCCACCCTTACCCCTCACCATCCCTGCACAGGCTTCGGAATCTTCCCCCCATGTCCACTAAAATCTTTAACATCCCAAAGACTGCTCAAACTTTGATCATAATACCCCAATTTCGCAAACGGTATAGGCTGGAATGTATTAACACCATAACAACCCACAGCCATTCTTTTACTATCGGTCGTACCGTCCATTAGGACAAGCATATTCGCACCGTCGTCTAGCCATGATAAACGGACGGTTGGGGCTTTTGTTTGGGTGTAGGCTACACGGAGGGCTTCTTGGGCTGGTGTGTCGCCTCGGAGTTTTTCACCTTTTGTTGTGAAGGTTGGGAGCCAGACCTGGTTGAGTGAGGATGGAAGGAGAGTTGTTTTTTTGGTAAGGGTTTGTGAAGGAGGATGTGAGAAAAGAAAACTGAACTGACTTTTCGAATCGCCTGACGCCACCAACTGTATTCTGCGTAGAAAATACAAACAAATGGTGGTTTCTTACTTTTCTGCGCTGCCAACATTGCGTAGTTTGTCGCTCTAGGGAAAAGGGGGGGTCGCATATATGTAAGTACCTCATCCTCATCGGGGTTAACTAGAACTTTGAACTTTTCACTCACACAGACAACGTATCCGTCAAATAAATCCCCTCCCCCAACTTCGATCCTCTCCCACTAGTAGATATCTTCTTGAGCACACGTTGAGAGTAGAGTTTTGCTTGAGGTTCATCTGTACCGGAGTATCCGATAAAATCGTGAACCCCGAATTTATATTCGGGTACTTGTGCAGTGGATGGTTTTTGTGTTGTGGGTGGTCTTCCTGGAGGAGCGCGAGAATGTAATGTTGTTAATGTTTCGCTGTTCTAGGTAGGTGTAAGCGTTAGGATGGAGAGGGGAAGAGAGTCTCGAGGAGGAGGTATACGTACTAGACGACTGAGAATTTCGTGATATTCGGGAGCAGTTCCGTTGGTCTGAGTGTATAGGAATTGATGAGTACGTAGTCATAGACTCAAGGGTGGGGGACACGTACTAAGAATCGAACGAGTTCATCATCGGCGACGGCAGCGGCAGCGGCGGGAGCCTGATTTGTCTATGTGACCCAGGATTGGTCGATCAGTCGATACACGTTCATGCAATGCACATGGGGGTCGAACGTACCGTATCGGATATAGGTACTGCAGATACTCCACCGGTACCGGCGGGTGAAAGACTACCGATCCCAATCCCGATGAGAGCACAGTGTGTAATTGCGTTTGCCAAAGCAAAGAAGTGAGTGTTGGTGAACATCATAGTTGGGGTGCGTAGATCGGTAGATCAGTAGCTCGGTAGCTAAAGCTGCGTACAAGTTGTGTATAGAAGTAAGAGGTGGTGAGATGAGATGAGGATGAGATTCCAGAGAAGGTGAGAAGGGAGGACCAGCCTACACTGAGAAAACGAGAAACGAGAGGTGTACTATTCTTTTATACTGCCCATTGACTTTCCTGTGGACTGAGCTGGACCTGTGGACTGACTGACTGACTGACTGACTGGGCCCGTAGGTTCGGTCGTTCGGTCGTTCGGTTGTTCGGTTGTTCGGTCGTTCGTTCGGAGTCGGAGGAAAAACGCAATCGCGATTGAACATCTGAGCGCTGAGCGCTGAGCAACGAACCCCCGAGTCCTACCAGGTCTTACCATATTCCCTACATACGCTGCGAATTCTTGCGTTACAGTGGTAGGCCTAGGTGCGGTTCATCGTGGGTGAGGATTGGAGGTATTGCAAATTTGATTTTCGGAAGAGTACATGCTAGTACATGTGTAACGTGTTGAATGTTCTGAAATTCGGAAAAAGGTGGGTGATGCGCTGTGATGCGATACGTAGTGAGCGCTGCCACCTAATATTACCAAATATAATATTGATCAGAAGTGACATGTGGACCCATTGATCCGACGCTGTACAAGCGGATTCCCCTTGGAATCGGCCAGTTGCTTAAAGTTGGGTGCCCAGGGGAGTTACAGTACCAGTAGTAGTAGCAACGTGGGTAGTCCGACCTAGCAGGACTATCGGACATGGTCGGGAACGGGTCTAGTCGGTCCGGGGCGGCTTCCCCTTATGCCCGACGGTCCTCCCGCACCTCTCCCGCCCTCTTTAGCACATTACATACTGAATCCTTGTGTATGTAGTTGTACATGAATTCAAATTATAAAATTAATGTAATACAAACTATTAGGGATCAATAGCTACTCGTAATACAGAGGCTGTAGTGTCAGCAGCCTCCTCCTCCTCCTCCTCACCTTCACTTTCCCATCCTTCTTCTCCTTCTTCACTGCCATTGTTAGCCGACTCTCCCTCCCTCCTGTCCTGGTCACTCTGCATGTTATGCTCCCTATCTTCCTGGCACTGCACTCCCCTGGGAAATGTCTGCCGTCGAACCCCAACACCGGGAATAAACCATGTAAGGTTGCGAGTATTGAATCCCGGAAGTTTGTATATCTTCTGAAGCCGCATACGATGAAGGGAATTAAATCGACCCCGCTCCCAACGGTAGAGGCTGATTTGATAGGCCAGAGTGGGGTCTGTCTCTGCAACGGCGGCTTCGACGGTTTTGAGGTATGCATTCTCTTCTTTCATATAGGTGACCAATCTCCATATCTCTACATGCAGTCGATCTAGCTCCTCCCATGCTCGGAAGATCTTGAAGTACTCGTTCATGAGCACTCGATTTGCGGGAACAGCCCAGGCCTTCTCTCTAACATCACTGCGAGTGTCTTTGAGAAAGTCAAGCTCGGACAGGTAGGCCTTCTCCACCACGTCTTCGTAATCCAAGGCTGGTCGTGGCGGGGAGAGCTTGGCGGCAGCAGCGTTGTATTGACTCAGAGCCTCTTGTATAGTCTTGGACCGGCTCTTCAAGGCTTTTCCTAGATGTCGCCTCATCTTGTAACCTAGATAGTATTGAGGTTAGTCACTGTTCAGGATGGATTGCAATATCACATACCAGTACCAGCCATATGCATTTTTGAAAGTTCAAATATCCTCGCTACCACCAAGCCTTCAAGCCTATCCACGCACTTCTGATATTGGTGAGTCCTCGACAGCTCCTCTGCCATTACCCATTCTGTAGACCCCTCCGTCCATCGTTCCTTAATACCCATTCGTTCCTCAAGCAGATGAATGTCATTGAGAATTTTCTCCTCCATCTCCAGGTGATTCCGCATGGTTCTCTCGAGTGCATAGGTCTGGTCGCGTCGGCTTGGGTCATAGGTCTGAAACAATGTTCTTGTGGATTCCAATTGAACACGGCGCTCCCGTAGTTGAACGAGTCTTCGGAAAAGGTGAATTGTATTCAAGTCCTCCTCCCTTGTTTGGTCCTGCCTTGACTCAAGGTATTCCTTCTCCTCATCTAGCCATCGAAACATTTCATCCACACCTTCAATCTTTAGATCCTTCATTCTCTGAACAACACTATTGGTTGTGGCTACAATGGCAAGGGCCTGTGCGTAGTTGTTGTAGATAAATTTTGTGATATTGCCATAGGCCTCGAAGTTGTCGTGGTGGTACATCCATAGAGCGATCATTTGTCGACGGTGGAAGCTGCTAGCATGTCTGGTGGCAGCGGCAAGTGAGTTGGACTGGGAGAAAAGACGTTCCATGACCTCGAGGTCCTCTAGCCCAGCACCGTGAATATAGGTGAGGAGGAAGCTGAGCTGACATCGACGATTGTGTGCATGGCCATGCAGAGAACCAATGAGAATTTTGAGGCTCTCGTCATGAGCTAACGCCTTTAAGGGACTCTTCTCAACGGTGGAATGGAACTGGCAGCCAATGTCATAGCCAAATCCTTTCTTCGACTTGTTTTGAGCAGCACTGCGCCTTGCACGATCCTCGCGTATAGCGGTCAGAAAGCGATGGAGGAAGGCTAGCGCATATTTACGTCTTCAAACTGTAAGTCAGAAAAATGTCTGGGTGGCAGAAGCTTGACTCACTGTTCTCCGCTCTTTATCATGTCTACTATCCACAATACAAACATATGGCGGCACGCCGACACGAACACGCCTGTTTCCTTGAATATGCCCTGCTCAATGTCCGTATGGCTCTTCTTCATGTTGTCCCATCTATCCTCGCAGCCCTTAGTGTTGTTTGGCTTGTCGTTCTCCCTCTTTTTCTCCACCTCTGAAGGTTCCGAATAACCCTCAAGATTTGGCCAGTTCTTCGGGTCCCACTGGTCAACCTCGTCGGAAGAGAGGAAATAATCACCCCCACCGGTACGAGGATCTGTGCGCTCCCTTAACTCCCCTTCTATTGCAGCGTCCCATGCAGGATCGCGGCGTTCTAGTCGTTTGAGAGAATCATTCCCGTCCATGGCTGCCAGCATTCCAAACTCTAACTCTGGCTCTCTGATAACTTCATACTGGCAGCAAGGACAGGCATTCAGGGAGCGCCAGTCAGGATCCCCGCGCCCTAGAACTTGTCGGACATGGGACCTTATATTGTCCTTCACAGCGATAAACGCATCGTACGCTGACGAGAATTGAACACATAGATAGTTTTTGAATCGAACACCTTCCATGTCACAAAGACTGCGAATGAAGGGCTGAATTGAGAGGCGGGGGCATCACACAAAAAGATGGTGGTAGAGCTCGAGCGTTCGCGTAGATATTACAGACTTGTGTATAAGAGGGTTGCAGGGGAAGAAACCTTGGCGAACCAAGCTCGCTGATATGTACTCATCCGATTTGTATGCAGCTAAATTCCTATATTGTGTACCATCTACAAAATGTTGAGCCACCACACAAGCCAAAGTAGAAGACATACTCACAAAAAATGTCGACTAGCTTTGTTAGCGCAAATCCCAGCACCTCGCCGTCAAACTCCCGGCCGTCCCTTTCTCGATATTTATAGTCCATGTACGCTTGTGCCATACCATCAATCTGCACCTTCCAACGCTGCTGGTCCACTTCAATTTTGTCCCGCCGTTTTCGATAATCTTTCTTAAAGCTAGTTTAAAATTGTCAGAATAATACAGGACATATATGTTAAAAGAATATCACCTATTTTGATATTGCCTTTTCGCCTCGTAGAAGAGGTGCGCCTCTTGCTGTATGTCCTCCCAATCACCTTCATCCTCCTCGCGATACACCTGGCTCGGTTCTGTCCCATCAGTGTTAGGCAAGCTTGATGTGAGGCCGTGGTCGTCCCAGTCTTCGGTGTAGTCAAGCTGAGCATCATAGTGAGCACCGAAATCGAGAACAGGTTCGTGTCTCTTCTTAGTTTTCTTCCTTTCCTCTTCAAGAAGTCGCTGATGAAGTCGCTGTTGTACTCAGGTGTAAGTCTTGACATCAGAGCGAAGCTGGCCGTCGACATGGCCACGAAGTGGATTCGAGGGTCCACGAATACGTCCACTCTTGATCCTCTTTTTCTTGTCGCGAGTCATTGTGTATAAGTGGACAAACGATTCGATCAACGTCAATGACGCACGCGTTGGATCACGTGGGGTCGAAAGCGTTTACTTATATAAGTTATATTTTACCTGGAAGATCTAAACACTTCAGAAAAACACCCCATGTTCAGCGGTAAGTGTCTCTATACCTCTTCACCCCTCCTTAGACCTGTGTCGAGTGATGAGTATGCAGCCACGGCCCTGGAGGCAGCAGAAGTCGCACTACACGGTCTATAAATCCAACTCAATTGTTTACGGAATCTGACTTCACTGACGACTATTTACCTTTTCAGCCGGCCGTCGTTTACGTAGTGGGAACGAATTTGGTGGTCTGTCTGCCGGTCAGACCGTCCAGTTCTATACCCTCAATATCGATTCCAACAAGATTTTCGAAAACGCCAACACCCGTCAAATGCAGCACGAGCAGGACGACGACGACAACGATGACGACGACGACCATCGGCTCTTCACCTCGTCCCAGGATTTGACGCGGACGCAGTGTAATGACCCTCGTCTTGTTCCGCTGAAGGATTTGGCCCAAGCTCCTGTCCTCGTTCTCCCCCCTCGTCGCCACCGCATCGCATACCAGCCGGACTTCAGCCTCACTGCCAAGGAACGAAAGAACAAGAAATCTAAGTCTCGTTACCGTGTTTTGAGAGATAGTAAACGCCGAGCTACGCAGCAGGAGAGAGGGAGCACCTTGAAGGCATGCGTGATGAACCGTCCCCCGCCTATCCCGCTTTTGACAGCATTCCAGCGTCCTCAGGGTGTTTGGACCGGCACTCGAACTGAAGCTTGCTACCAGGACTATAGGTTGACGCAGAGTTTGGACATGGGCTTACGGCTAGTTCACTGGGATGGCAGGTGTGTCTCAAACAATTCTATATCTCCTCATCTCCTAATGATCCTCCTCCAGCCAAACAAAAATTATTGAGGATATGACGCATCTCCCGCTGATCGTCATGGGTGCTCGACCGAATGACCATACGTGGATGGACACCGTGCGGAGGATCGACGACGTCTTCACCGAAGTTCACAAGCATCTCCGCCTGAAGCAGGAGGTTCACCGTCGTGGTCGACACCTCTCCATACCCATGGGTAATGGATTTGGCGGTGGGCAGCAGAGGCCTTCCAACTTCGCTCATACTACGCACAACGCTGTGGTTCTACAGCGTGTCCTTGAAAACCCAGATGTGAAGAGAGCCGCCGGTCTGTGTGATCGTGCGTTTCATTATATATCTGTCTTTTGCTGTGCTGACTTTGTATAGATTACTTTGAATCCTATTTTCCTCGAATCCACTCCCTTTACAAGAACGTTCTCAACATCCTTCACGCCGACAACCCAGAGCTTAAACGCATCTTTGAAAACTCCGTGTTCGCTGCCGCCAATATCAACTTTGAGCGTGCCGTTACCTTCCGCCACGTTGACTTTCTCAATCTCCTGTTTGGTCTTTGCGCTGTATTTCCCACTGGCGACTACAATCATATTGACGGAGGGCATCTTGTACTCTGGGACCTTGGTCTGGTTCTCGAATTCCCCCCTGGCACGGTCATTCTTCTTCCTTCGGCACTCCTAGAGCATTCCAACATCATGATCGCGAAGCATGAGACCCGCCAGTCCATTACTTTTTACTCCTCCTCTGGTCTTTTCAGGTGGTGTCACAATGGGAACATGTCCGACAAAGAGTTCATGTGTAGAGCAAGTGCGACCCTCAGGGAGAAATGGAAGAATCATAGATTAGACTTGTGGAAAACTGGCATAGAGCTACTTAGACCTGTGCCTTAGATAGCCTTAATGTTTATTCTTCAATTTTGTCTCCCTCTTGAAAGAAGTGGCAATAGGTTGAGACCATGCGAGCTAGTATTACCTTAGGTACATATGTATAGTGAACACGGAGAATAAGACTCTGACTTTGACCCTGTTATAACTTCTTTCTACGTCCATAAAATGCATTCAAAAATTTAGAATAGGTCATAACTAGCTTGGTCATTTGAAGTCTACCATTTTTTCTGATATTAAATGTGTTGATGAACGTGGATATGAGATTTAGAGCTTAAGGACAAACTCGAAAAACACCATTCTGAGATTGATCCAAATTCCGCATGTAATCATACCTGCTCTTCCAACTACTTCAACCATCGTCAACCTCGACCTCACTTATACATATTATTTTCTCACTATTTTGTCTACTCTCAATGCCAAGAAAACGAACTCAGACAGCAATTGATAAAGCAGAGCGTACACCTGAAGAAAAAGCAGCTGCGAAAGAGATCAGTCGATTTTGCGCCAACCGGTGCTATCGTCGAAAGTAAGTTCCTCAATCTCGTTGCTCGATGTCAAGTCAAAACTAACTGTATTCTATTATTCATACTCTCATTTTCTATTCTACCACAGGTTGAAGCGTGAAGCGCCGGAGAAAGCTCGTGAAAGGATGGCTACACGGCGTGCTGCTATGACGGAGGAGGAAAAGGCAGCTGCCAAAGAAAAGCGAAAGCAGCATGATTCTACATATTATTTGACGTGTGTCCATGGTTTTTTTCTCTCTATAGTACTACGCTGACTTTTATATACTCTGCTCTAGTCATCGTGATCAAATCCTTGCGCAATCATCGAGACAGCGTGCCAGGTGCGTTTTCTGCTGTTCTTCTGCTGCTCAAACCAACATGCCCAACCTTTTTAGTTCATTCATTCAGAAGCATGGTGAATATGCATATTTCAATGATTATCCTAGCCGGAATGTGAATCTTCGCAAGTCCTTGGGCGAGGGTCTATTGCCAGACACTGTAGAATAGGAGCTATACCCAGCCTTGTTCTCGTAGTCTATAATTGAACACTTGCCTTTTCATGAATCGTGTCCACAGTTCGAGCTTCTTTCATCCATTCTCTTGTCAAAGTCACTGTCACCAAGTATTGAATTGAAGTAACTACCAACAATCAAAAAGTGCTACGAGAAGAGTGTGTACAGCTAACTAATCCTTCCCTGTCCCACCGATTGTACTGGGCAAAAGCAGTCCCTCGAGTCCCCTCCACACGATAAACTGTTCCACCTCGAAATTGTAACCCATCCATAATCAAACTCTTTCGCGTTGAATACACACCAGGTTTTACACCTCTAACTACAACAAAATGTTCGTCGTCTCCGGGTGCCCTTTCCTGTAAGAGCATTGGTATGCCTGAGTCCACAAACTCCTGATAGAAATCAGCGGCGCGCTGGGGGTCAGAGAATTTTCGAACGACATGATGGTGGTTCAAAGAGTTGTATACATCGGCAGCACCGGGAACACCTGGGACAGTGAACCTGAACAATGGTGAGAACAAGTAAAAAAAGCCAGACAGAATTGAGGAGCTGAGACTGTGCTTACCATGCACGATACAAGCCATGGATATTATTGACTCCAGCGTACACAATGTAGGCTGGGGCTTGACTGCCCGGATGAACTACAATGGTAGAACTTGGGGGTGGCCGGATTGTAGTGGAATGAGGGAGACCTCTTTCGCTGGAAGTGCCGCCGGATCGAGATTGACGAGACGGCGAAGGGCTCGCTGGCGGTGTAAGAGAGGTCAGACCAGAACCAGAGAGAGACGTGGGGGTCTTTGGTTTGCGAGGAGTCGAGGGGGGAGAGAAAGTTTGATTGATGTTCGCTGCAAGATACATGGATTAGGGATATCAATGCAATGCAAGTGTACTTACCCATGGACATACTCATGCTTTCGAAGATCCTGTTCATGCTCTCTACTTTCTGGTTGAGGTCTTGCTCTGCGGCTCTCAAACGGGCTTCGGCATCTTGACGTTGCAGTTCAGCGTGACCCAGATCTATCAAAGGACTTTCATCGTCAGTTATCAGGTGCAACTTGTCTTAATTTTAGGTACTTACCTGTCTGGCTTTGAGCCAACTCAGCACTCTCCTTCATTGCTTGCTGAATGGCTTGCAACCGGCTAGTATTCTCGGGCGATAATAGCGGCGTCGATGAACGGGAAGCTACAATTATTCAGACTCCAGAGAATATTATGGAGAAAATGAAATGACTTACCTGCCATTACAGGAGTGAACGAACATACGATTGTCTTGTAGTTGTCTTGCAGTCAGAGAGTGGGCACTGGGAACAATGTGGTTTGAGAACAACCAACAAACCTTCACGTGAGGCCAAAAACGCGACATGTGACTAGATATTCTGAATGGGTCAGGCGCTCAACGCGTCTGTTGACTGAAATTCTGCAGCTTGAGCTTGAGGGCTTACCAGCATGTACAACCAACCTCCCGCCCAGCATCAGTTCTCTAACACGCATAGACGCGTCGATCTTGAACAAGCGCCTCAATGGCGTCACCAATTCAGTTCGCCCAACACGGTTCCTTTTACGTCAAAGAACACATTCAATTCAGTTGGCCAGCATCACCTGCTGCCGGCTTCTCACGTTGAAGGTCTGCTCTACCTGCTTATTACAATCATTATTATGTATTCTAAGTGTGTACTAATTGATTCTAGGTTCACCTGTTAGTACCTGGCCACCGGCACCTTCGCTTCACTCAAAACACCTTGAAACACAGTGGAGTCAAAGTGAGTATACGCTGTTTGTGCTCAATGTGAACATCTTCAAACTAATTATCCTTGGGAATAGATAGGTCTCAAAACCATTCACCATTTCCGCTTTCACAGACACCTGTGGGATCCAGACCTCCGTCTGCATATGGATTAGGCCCGAGATCTTTGGTGCAGTCAAGACCAGCCTCAACAAATCAGTTTTGGTCCGGCTCTCAGGTGTGTACCATGACTTTCGGGTTGGTACCAGTGCTCTGATTCTGTATTCTATTTGTCAGGGCATTACACCGGCTCGTGTAGCATATCTTCAAACTGATATCAGTCCTCCTCCCGGGCGTGGTCAGTTTAGTCAATGGACCAACACAGCTTCTCAAGATCCCGCGTTCCGTCGAGTCGGCTCGAATACTCCTCAGCTTGCGTCTCCACATCGTCCTCCCTCCTCATTCTCTGCGTCTCCACATCGTCCTCCCTCCTCATTCTCTGCCTCTCCACATCGTCCTCCTAACTCCTCATTCTCTGCCCTCCCGCACACTGTTCCTACGACTCAGGTCAGAACGTCAATTTTAGAGCAGAACGACACTTCAAGGCAGTCCATCCCTCTCCAACCCTCTGCTGCGGCCAATGTCCACCAGCCAGTAGCTCGTCCAACCTCTAGGCAGAGCGTTCCGGAATTAAGATGGGATTCTACCATTTTATGTCGCAATGTCGATGCTGCCGCACTACCACGAGGACCTCCACCTATCATTCATACCCCAGCATTGGCAGAGGAGTCTGCTTCTACCACCACCTCGAACCTGTTCGTACCTTTAACAGGTTCAAATGTTCCACCTGCATCCAATCGGACTATGCATCTCGACTCGCTGTTGCAGTCGGATGAAAATTCCGCGAGCTCACCTTCGTCAATCCACCCGCCTACGTTGATGTGCTTGGTATGGGGTATGAATGAGAAGAAGTGCTAACTAACTCGAATGAATCTATCAAGCACTCAAAACACACACACAACACACAAAGACTTTTAAGTTCGTGGGGTTTGGGAGACCAACAAACTCTGTGAAGCGAATAAGGTTGTTGTAAGAGGAACGCGGAGACACAGTCAAAACCGACGCGGCACAGATAACTCTATGCTACACACCACTCAAACGAACTAACGCGTAACTTTAACAAATCACCGCGACCAGTGACTACAAACGATACAACAACCAGACGATTGTTGGGAGATGCCAGACGACTTCTCACTTAGTGGAGTTGGGTATAGGAGGATTTCAGAACTGCCAGACGACGAGTTCAACGAGTGACCAGACGATCCACTCTTATTCGCACTACACACACAGGCTCCGCGGTACCAGACGATCCCGCTTGTAAACACTTAGGCACACTGACTTATGAACTAACGCGACGGTTAACACTTTAAAACTTCTAATCACTCAGAGGGACTTAAGCTTTTCCACACACAAATGCTATTAGCTCTATGGGGGGCTCGGGAACCTGTCCTTCCTTGCCCAGGTTCTATTTCTTATATACAGTATCTCTATTTACATAGTACAAACAAATGTCGCGATACTTGACAGTTATGAGATATATGGTGCATATGGTGCACCGCGTAAGGTAGGGATGAAGTATAGTACGCGGTAACAGGGTATCCTATATCGGGTTATAATCTTGCCGCTTTTAGAAAGTATCGCGGTAGTTCGCTAACGCTGTGTCTCCTTACGTGTTCTACTTCCGCGTCGTCGGAAGTACTTCGTGTTACATCGTACGTCTAGACCCTTCTGTGGCTCAACAGTGGTCATTAGATATGACTAGTGCACGGAGCTACTGCTACCTGGTTTCTAAGTCTGGCCTTCTGAGTAGTGCCGCGGTACCTCGTTACCTACGCGTTGGTTTATACAGTATTGGGGCCATCAAGTTATACACGTCGGACCTTAGAACAAGTGCCGCGACGCTTTACTTGAGTGCATACTTAGGTAATACCTACACTGAGAAGACCCATTTAGTGCCGTTCTACAGTCTTGTACACCTTTGTACACATATACTAGTGGTTGAATGTGCGTAATACACCGCGGAACTTAGGACTATACAGTGTACTTAGTAGGTTTGTACTGGAGTGATCAATCCCGCGAGGCCGAAAATGGTAGTGGTATTCCCGCGGTCGTATCATCTCCCCCTGACTAAAATATCGACTGTCCCAGTCGCTGGGGTCCTACTCAGGGTCTATCCCGGAAAGGCGCATCAACCTCCCTTTTCTGGATATCACAAACTTCTTTCTGACTCATGTAGCGCTCTCCCTCCTTCTTGTCACATCACATGCCATCACGTTACCTTATTGGTAAATCGCCGCGTCTCTTCATTCCTCATCGTCCGGTTACGTTAGTTCCCGGACATACCGGTTATTCAGTTAATGGATTGCCATCGCTTCTTTGTCAAAGCTGTATGTCGTACCCTGAATAAGTGTGTAATACATCAAACTTTTGCTCTCGCGTCTTCTAGGAATGGAACTTGATACTGGCACCATTCTGAGGACCCCATCGCCGCGAGGTGTATATAACCTTCAGCGCCCGGGTGTCGAACTTCAACTTTTTGCTCCCTCTTTCATCACTGGTTTATGCCTATCAAGGCTGAACCCCTTGACTATAACTCTTTAATAGTAAGTGACGCGGTACTTTTTGCGTGTCTTCTTTGCTTAGCTCCGTTTGATAGGCTTTTTCTCCTACTGCTTCTGAGGCCGCCTTTATTATGCCTTCTTCTCAACCCTCGACTTCACGCGTACACAAACGAAGACGACGCGACGCTTCGCCTCGACCCTCTTCTACTTTGCCTTCCGTCCCGGACAGCTCACAGCGGTCTATATCCGCCGCGGAGCTTATCTTGCTTGAACAGATCCGTACCGGGCAACTTTCCGTTCAACCTTCCGCGGTACTTCCCATTCCTTCGAACATTCCCGAGGCTTTAGCACCCGTACGCCGTCGTCGAGAGCGCCGTGATAAGGCTTTGTCTGTTCTCAAGAAACGTCGTGCTCGTCATCCTAGTCAATCTGCTCTGGTTAGTTCCGCGTTCGTTTTATCTGTTGTATTTAACTAACTTGCGGTAGCTTACTCCCGTTACCGCTGAGGATCAGGCAAAATTCGCCGATGACTTTTTGGCGTTCCGTGACGAGACCTATTCGCTCCCTCCCGCGACTCCTGTGCCTACTGCCGTTGCAACTCGTCCGCGGCCTCCTCGTACTTTGTCTGACTTGGAGCGCCAACCCTGGCCCACACGTCTAGTAAGTACTCCTTTGTTCCTTGTCTACTAACTCTTCTTCTCATTCTTATCCTTAGTTTGACGACGAGGCGGTCGAGTCTTCCAACGAGGGCTCTCCTCCTGCTGCCAAGCGTCGCCGTGGCCCTTTGCGCAAACGAGTAGAGAGTGATTCTGAGGCTTCCGCGGAGCCTGATAACTCCGTTGGTATTGTGGCTGCTGTATCCTCAGTGACGCGAGACTTGCCTCCCACAGCGCCAACTCCTCGCTTCGTGAGTAATTCCTGTTATTCCAACTAGTTTTACTCACTCTACTTCCCAGTCTTTTTCTCGTTCTCCCCCTCCTGTGGACTTATCGCAAGGGTTCACTGTTACTGCCGCGGAACCTTCGGTTCCTACGAACCTTATTCCTGTCACTCCTACACGGTCCCCACTGGTGGAATCTGGTCCCGCGCCTCTCACTCCTTCTGGTGTCCCAGCCGCATTTTCTCCTCTGACTAGTACCGTACCCGTTCCTCCTGCTGTACCTGTGCTACCTTCAACTTCCGCGGTTCCTTCTTCTGTGGCAGGACCCTCGACTTTCGTGGAGCCTCCTGCTACTACTCAGGTTGGAACCAAGGTGAGTTCCTTCCCTGTTTAAGCTGCTTCGTTGCTTATTTCTTTTTCAGGGCAAAAGAAAAGCTTCGCGGAAGTCTAAACTAGCGACAAAAACTACCGCGTCAACTATTCAAGAGGCCGACCGCTTTCGTACTCCCTCTCCTCGCCCAGGCGACCTCGAAACTAGACGTCGGTTCCTTCGTGAAGTCGAGGGTTACCCCCAATATTGGTACGAGAAAGTTTTCCCCGCCGCGGAGCACTTTGGTGCCTTTATTCCTCACAACCTTCATCCCATCGAGAAGGGGGACAAAGCCACCACGGTGCCTACTACCGTTGGTGGCTCTTACGAAGGAGGGGTCCGCTGGTATACGGCTAACAACATCCCCGCAAATGGTTTCATTAACTATGACCTACCGGGTATGGTACCTCTGCTGATGACAAGTCACATTCGCCTTCGCCAGATTGTGGCTTCTTCCGTGAACCTGGTAAGTTCTTCGATACTTTTTCTTCTTACTTCTCTGATTACTTCTTAGCCCTCCATTCGCTGTGGGTCGTGCATTATTCACGGCAAGCCTTGCGTCTTCGTCAAGGCTGGGGAGTCATGTAACGAGTGTCTTAGCAAGAAGGACTCCGCGTGCACCTTTCGTTATGGGATTCGCAAGATCGCGTTGGAGGATGAAGCTTTTCACAACCGCGGACTCTTTTCTGCGCGCCGTATGTCTTCTCCCTTACTACTTTCCCTTTTCTCTGATCTTTCCTTTAGATGCTATGTCTCTGCAACTTGAAGCGTCAATGCTTACTGACCGCTTGAATGAACAAGTTGCCGCGATGCACGGTATTCAGAAAATGGCTCAAGCCAAGATCGACGAACTCGCGGATGTTTTAGTACAGGGTTACTATAACTTCGGTCGCGACTATTTGACGCAGGTCCGCCTTAGTGGTGACCTTGCTCAAATGATTGTGGATGAGAAGATCCTGCCCGCCATCGAGGCTGGGCAGCTCAAATCAATCAACGCGGCATCCGAACATCAGGCATATCAGAAATAGTGGTCCCTGCCTTCTCTGTTCATTTTCTTGCTCTGGTTCCGCGGAAGTAAAAGCTCTTAGTCTCGTAGTGTTTGTAGTATCGCGGAGCTTGTTTGTTCTTTATTTTATTACTTGGAAATGTTATTAGCTTTGTCTCGAGTGATTTTAAACTGTGTGACATTTTCCTTGTTCTATAAAATCAAAAATATTCAAGAAATTCTACGCGGCACTTTTCCCAAATTCACGCGATTCTACGCGGTACTAAACTGTACGCGGTGCTTTCTATTCCTATGACCCTTCCCCATCTTTGAAATCACAACTGTCCCCAGTTGTTCAGAACACTCGCGACGCTTGGTAAAGTACCATATGTTCCACCGCGTCAACTTTGAAGGACGGTGCGCGGAATTAGAATTCTACGCAGACAAGTTTCCTTCTGGTCCAGACTGCCCTGGCCAGTTATAAAAGGACCTCCAAACACTAAGTTCTTCCTATCTTAATCACTTATGTCTACTGATACTTCTTCTGTTGACGTCCAGTTTCTCGTGGAAGAGGTAGCACCTCTTTACAAGTCGTTTAGCGAGCGTCGAGTCAAACGTGGTGCCGACGATGCTAATCGCGTCGCGATGTCGTGTGCACAAAAACTCGCAAGTTTTCTAATGTTCTGCCTTCTGTTCCTGCGCCTTACTTCACTCTTTTTAGCTCGAGCTCTGGAAAGCTCACCCTGATGCCGCGTTGGCTAACGCTGACATTCGTACTTTCACTCTGTTCTTCTTTGAACAACTGCCGCGGGACCCAGTTACCGCGAAGTATACACCAACTCATCATTTACTTGGTCCGTACCGTGGTAAATGTGTTCAGTTTGGTAAACCCAAGGAGGTTCCCAAAGTCGCCGCGGCTGCTCCTGTTCCAACTGCTGTAACCCCAGTGCCCGTCAAAGGCAAAGGTCGCGTTCGTACTAGCCGCCGCGTAAGTAATCAGTTCTTTTTCTTGAATAACCACTGGTACTAAAACTTTTTCCTAGATTCGCAAGCGTATTGCATCCCAAGCTCGTATTGATAGTAGTGACGAGGAGGTTGACAACGACGCGGCGGGTAGCGATATTGCTATGGGTGACGATGAATCCCCCTCTATTGCAGATTCCACTACTAATACCACGGTAGGTCGCCACCCTACCCCGAGCCAGCTTGCTCTGTTGCTAAAACTATGTACCTCGCTTCAGACTCTCGACCTCGCAGCAGTTGAAGAAGTTACCCGCGTTGCCCCCTTTACTCCAAAGGTTGAGCCTAGCGTTGCGGCAGTTAAAAGGGTACGACCACCATTCCTTCTCCCAATGTTATTCTGACTTAACGCTCCTTTCATAGCCTCACGCGTCGACTAATCACCTTGTAAGATATCTCCACTTTTCTGAGATACCACGCATGCTTATTACTTCACGGCAATACCTTAAGGCAGTTGCCGCGGTGGATAAGAGTACCATCAATCCTCCTGCCAAGAAAGCTAAGATGGAGGTGGTTAGTGTCGCGGCAGCTCCTCCTACTTGGGCGCACAACTTCTCTATGCTCGATCCACCTCTGGCACCCCCTAGTACGTGTCACGTTTTCATACTGCCGCTAGCGACTTTTCAACTAACCTATCTTTTGGTAGACCCTGTCTCCACTTTCTCTAACTCGGTTGTGCAGTCACTCGTTGATCGTGCCAATCTCGCGGTGCTCGAACCCGTTAGTGGGCCTACTGATCGTAGCCTCACCATGCTGGAGTTCGAGACTCGCTCTAAACTTATCGCGGTCAACCATCAGATCAGTCTCCAGCTCCAAATGCGGGATTTGCTGATGAAGAGCTACCAGAGCATCGCGTCGCAGCAGAAGGAGCTGGTTAATAAAACTAACGTTCCCCTTATCGATATGACTGGCGACGAAGATATGCCCTCCGTGACTGATACTTGAACTGCTTCTGGAACTTTTCTTGTGCTTCCGCGACACTTTTTAATCTTCTTGTCGTGAATAGAGGTACCGCGTAACTTTCCGTTTCCCTTCCGCACTTGTATTCAAAGATCATACACTCGTTTTTATAATAAAACTGCCATGTGGCCCTATCTTTTGAGTGATTTACTGAAAGATCTTCGGCTTCGATATCCAGTGCTTCGCGTCGTATACTGAAACGTCCGCGTGAATTTCACCATCTAGGTCTGCTTGATCGTGTTCTACGGATAAATCTTCTTCTTCTTCTTTTAGGTTCTCAGGGAGTTCAATGTGCGACCTTGGCCAATATGGAATTACGCGGAAGGCTCCGATTTTATTCTGGAACACCGCACCATTTAGGTCTGCCACAATGTAACTGCCACCTGTGGTACGCCTGAGTACTACCATAGGTCCTAAATAGCGCGGCTTCGTTTTAGAGTTCAAAGATTTTTCAATCTGAGTATTCCTGACTAATACCAAACTACCTGGCTTAAACGCGTAGTCTTTAATAACATACTTATACTCTTTTTCGAACTTCAACAACCGTGACCTTTTCTCGCGTGTTATGCGTTCCCGCAATTCAACTACGTGCTTCGCGTGCTTAGCCAATGCTTTCGCCCGTAGTCCAATTAGTTCCGCGTCACTTATGAAATGATCAGGATATTCTACAAGCCATGTTGCCTCAATGATATCAAAAGGTAGCGAGGGGTGCGCACCAGTTACTGCGAAGAATGGGGAGCACCCAAATCGCTTTCTTATGGTACACCTCCCGCGGCCTTTATGAGACTGTGTCGCACATCATAATGCGCGTGTTCCACGATACCGTTGGCTTGGGAGTTATAAGGTGATATGCGAATACCGCGCACGCCATATTTCTTCTCTAACCATTCCAACGCCTTTAGAAAAGGTCCGCCATTATCTGTTACTATCTCTATAAGACAGCCCCAGCGGCATATAATTTCTTCCCACAACCACTGCCCAATCGCTCTTGCGGACTCTGCTTTCAACGGTCTTCCTTCCATCCAGCCGGTTAACGCGCACCTACCATGTACAATCAGCTTGTAGCCATTCGACGCCGGCATATACATGGTGTCAGCGTGAATTTTCTGAAAGATTGACGGTGTCTTCGTCTCGGTAGGAGGAATCCTGATCTTTGTCTTTTGTCTTACTTGGCACGTATGACAGGTCTTCACATACTCATAGATGTCTTTCTCCATTTCAGGCCACCAAAAGCGTTCCATAAGTAAGGATTTAGTAGCGAAGAAGCCGCGGTGCCCCAGACTATCATGACAAGCATGGATCATGGCGACGCGACGCGACTTCTCAACTACCAGCTTATGTTTTGCCTCAATTCCACGTCGATAGAGTTTTCCGTCTTGTATAAAGAAGTTCCGCGCTAACCTTAAAAAGTTCTTGAAGCGTTTGTTATTCTCATAGCCTACAGGCCTCTTAGAAGTGTCTGTTAGCCATTTGAAAACCTCCGCGACTGTTTTATCTTGGTTTATCGCTCCCTTCGATCGCTTAGACTCATCATACTCTGTTTCGTCAATATGCTCAGGTGGCTCCTCGAGTTCTGGTACTTCACTAGCCAAGTTCGCGGCTACAAACTGTTTTACTTCTGGTATGTCGCGGAACTCTCGTTCTTGCTTATAAGCACGCGTCAATTCTTCCTTAAAGTCGTCTACCGACGCGGCTAAACCAGTCATATAATTACTTTTCCATTCCTCTTTCTCATCAACTAATACTTGCGCGTAACCATGCTTAGAGTCAATCTTATCTACAAACTCCTCTAATTTATAGGGTTCTTGAACTTCACCATCTTCAGGATTGTCATACTCATCGTCTCCTACTTGCTTATCCCGCCGTGATAGTCCATCAGGTCCGTGAACCTTGCCTGGTACGTGCTTCAGTTTAAAATGAAACATCATGATCGACTCTATCCACCTATTTATCGCGGCGTTTGGCATTTGATCAGGATGCTCTAACATGCCTTTAATGTACTTCGCGTCAGTTTCGATTATAAGGTTGCGAATACCAAACAACCAATACTGGCACGCTCGTAACGCGCGATACAAACCAAACAACTCCCGTTTCGGCTGTGAAAACCTAGCTTCGCGATCACTTAGTGTAATCGAACCGAATCTGGAGTAGAACCTTCGTCGCGGATTCTCTGGATCCACTTGACAAATATAGAACCCAACCGCTTTCCACGACGTATCTACTGCCAATATAACAGGGTCTTCCACATCATACTTTAGTGGTCGTAATGCCTTGCTATTCTTTACTGCCTCTTTCAACTTTGCCAACGCGTCACTTTGCTCTTGTCGCCATTCGAACGGAATATCTTTACGCGTAAATCGGGTTAAAGGCTCCGCGATCTTTGCATAGTCTTTGACGAACATTCTTACTAGTCCCGCGGTGCCTAAGAATGGTCTTATATCCTTCTCTTCTAGGATATTCTCAGGTCCACCCCAGTTGGTAATAGTTTTCGCTCGTTCCGGGTCGATCTCTCTTCCTTCTCGTGTACACCTATGTCCGACCACGGTAATCTCGCTTTTACACAATACAGCTTTGGGGCCTGAGAAAGTCCCACCACAGTACTTCATTCTTTGAATGACTCTATTCATATTGGTGAAATGTTCCCAAATAAACCTCCGTATCCCATCATTACCAGGAATGGTCTCGTACGTACCATCTTCACTTTGATAAGTCGTTTCAGGACCGCGTACAGGAACATCATCAATGTATGGTTGCGTAAACTCCGGGATCTCTTCTTGTAATATGTGTGTTACATCATCGTGGAAGATTGGTACTGAATTCGTCCATCCCATCGGTAGTGTTACTAACCTCAGGGCTCCAAAGGGAGTCTGGAATGTAGTTAAGTCTCGCGATGCTATTGCCAACTCTCTTTCATCATAGCCAACATATAAATCTAGAATTCCTCCACAAGCTCTACCACAGAATTTCTCCGCGAGCTCTTCAGTAGCAGGCGGTATACCAGAATGTGCTATTGTTACCGCGTTCAACGGTTCCAGACTATGTACTAGTCGAATACTCTTTCCGTCTTTCTTTAACACCGCGAACCACTTCGATCGGTAAGACGAGTTCGATGGTTCGTAAACTCCCGCGTCAATCTTTCGTCTAACTGCCGCGCATACTTCATTAAAAATACCAGGGGGAATAGGAATGTTCCTCTCAACCCAAGGTGTATGAGGTATCACTGGCATCTCTACAGAAGGAAAGAAATCGGTTCTGAATCTTCCGCGTTCACTGTCGTCCCACGCGAATCCTTTCTCTTGCTGCATCATCATATGATGCATCAACTTCCGTTCTTCTGGCCAAAGGAACTCTTCCTTATGTATCTCGTCTATTATCTCTTTACGTTCCTGAGTATACCTACCAGTCGGCGTGAATTCTGGAGGATTAGGCGAAAGCTGCGGCATATCAGCCAATGGATCTCCTTTAATCTCTCTTATGATTCTAAACTTCGATGGTAAATCTCCTAGAACAGGGCGTGTTTTCAACGCGACAGGTTTGTATTTCTTCCCTGCCAAGATACTAACTGGTTCGTAATGTTCCTTCCACAGCCGCGACGCGTGCCTCCTCACTTCATCTTTCATATCAGGGGATACATCAAGCATCGCGATGCTCCTTACATCAAACAGGGGAATTTGTTGTAACTCTTCTACGCCGTCTTCTAGCTCTATTTCTTGCACCGTGAAATTTGCTTGAGAGTACGCGGCAGGATTTTGCGCTCCATACACCGAACTCAAATAGGATCTCAATACGGGTTTCGTCGTTTCTTTATCACTTTTTAGATCAATATACTTCTCCGCGGCAGATAAGTATAGATCGCGTAACTCTCGCTTCTCAAACTTTGATTTTTGCTCTTCGTTTATATCTGCAAATACTACATCACTTATGCCAATGGGAATACCTTCGTCATTTAATTCAAAAACCACCGCGGCTTCTCCTTGATCTGGGATCAATTCCTCGAAGCTGCTGAAAAACCCTGAGTCTGTTCCTTGTCTTTGCTTATAGGTACAGAACCTTTCCCTCGCTCATAGGTAGGTACAACAGCTCGCTTCTTAGTGTTAGGGTCCTGAATAACGAGGTCCTGCGTTCCATCTGCATGATTATCCACTAAACTCTCCGTGATCGTGTCAAAAGGCCGTCCCAGTAGCAATTCATACGCGGGGTCTCAAATTACGTGTACTTGTAAGTACACGGTGATTCCGCCTAGTAAGAATGGTACATTACGCGCCAATCCCAAAGACTTCTCAACACCCTTGTTAGCCGATTGCATAAAGATTACTATGTCCGGGTCCCACGATAAACCTGCTTCGCGAGCTCTTTTCTCCGATGTAGAGATAATCTGTGAACCCGAGTCTAGTAGACTTTCGATCTTCGCGGTACCATTTACCAAAGGATACACGCATCGAAGCGACTCTGAATCTCTTGCCACGTAGATCTGAATTGGGTTATCTTTGCTTCCCAGGCTTTCCACGTACTGTTCAACTGGATCGCTAATCACAACCGCTCCTGCTGGAAGATCTCCTTCCGCCTGTTTCAGAACAAAAACTTCCGCGGTGACATTAAGGTCAGCTAACGCGACTGTATTTGCTGTTACGTGAACCTCTCCTACATTTTCCTCGCTAAAAGGTAATAGGGGGCTTTTGGCTAGGATCTCTCTCAAACCTCCCGCGGTCTCTTCAGGCTTCAATTTGACTCTTGACTTGATCGTTCCTCTGAGTGAAATTTCTGATTCCACTACTGTTTCTTCCGCGTTAGGATGTTTAGTTAACGGAATAACAGGAGACTCCGCGGCCTTCTCATTCCTTGTCTTCCAAATTATCCCCCTCGGGTTCTCTAACCGCTCTTTCTGAGCTTTCAGTTTCTCTTGCACAGTTGGCGAATACGACACATCAGGTACGTTTGCGTAAGGAACCTCTGGTACGCGGCTCTTCTTCACTACGGTAGGTAGTGGAGGCATCTCGACACCATCGAATCTCAAACGTTTTTCTTTCCTGACTAACTCCTTATACTTATCTTTCTCTAGGCTCGCGTCCTTTTCAGGTTCCGCGTCCTTTTCTTTCCACAACCGTCGTTCATTACCCTTGTTTTCAGTATCATTCTCAGGTGCCGCGGCCCTAACAGGATTTTTCTCTTTTGTAGGGGCCTGGCTTTCCATCCTCGAACTTACCGAAAACCCTCCTCGAACCTTCCTTTCTCATTGTTACTAACTGCCACGTTACTTATTGAATCTCTTGCCGACCCTCGAATATAGGCCGCGCTGAGATTGGATTCTAACACCCTTTCTTGAGCACGCTTCGCCTCTTCATATTCTTGCCAAACTCTAGTGTACTGTTTATTGTACGACTCGACCTCCTCTAGTTGCATCTGTAGTACCTCAACCTGAGAAGCTTGTACTTTCTTTTCAGACAGTCTTCGGTCCACAAAGTCTTTCTGAGGAGGCCCATTTGGAGCTTTCTGTGCTACTGGCTCTCCATCTGGCATACAAGTGATCCCTTCTTTCAAAATGATCTTTCCATCATCTACGTACTGCTTGCGTACCATACATTGCCCTGCCATATGTCCGTTTAAGCCACAGAACCAACACGTCGCGGCTCGAAAGTAGTCGGGACGGTTGTCATTCAACGCGGTTCTCCCGTAGTCCCGCGGCGCCATATAGGGTATACGTTCTGGATGCCTGGTACCGCTACTCGTTCCAGGTGCCGCGAGCTTTAATTGCTCTAGCAGTTTACCCATCATTTCTTCTTCTCTCGTGGCTCTCTGGGTAAGGTTCTTTGTTTGAATCGTGATTAGATCTTTCAATTCCGCCACCCATCCTTCCGTTTGCTCATGCTTCACTTTTTCTACTTTCTTTCCTCTATCTTCCTTCGCGGACCTTACGTTCCCAAGACTAATTACTTCCTCAACCTGAGATCTCGCGTTAAATTCTGCCTCGTCCAGAATCTCTTCTGCTGTATAGGCATCATCTCTCGGTCTAGCCTCTGCAGGTGGGTTCGCACGCTTTTGTAACTTCAAAGTCAACGTGATGGATCTCCAAAATTCATCTTCAAACATTCCGCGGAGGACTCTGACAATTTCTCTGTTAGTATACAACGCGGTCGTAGTGTAGTGCTTAAGGAACGGCCTTAGGGTATTCCTCATTCTTAATACATCTTCGAGATCTTCCATCGTTATATTCTTATACTTCTTCGCGGCTCTTTCGAATTTTGCGAAGGAGAAAGTTCCCTCGTCCGATCCTCCATCATAACTCTTCAAAATCTCGTCGCGGAACTCGATAAACGTCCCTTCCTCTTTCTCGTACGTAGGCAACGCCTTCCACTGTTCTCTTATAGTTGCGGGTAGGTAACGCAACGCGACTGATTTCTTATCCGCTTCTTCCTCTATTTTGAAATCTTGGATAATATCCTCAATCTCCCCCAGATAGTCTCTGACGTCGTCTACATCATGATCGCGACGCAAATCTGGTGCTCCACGTTCTCTTCTCCTCGGAATCTTATCCATAGCCGGCATTTTTATGATATTTTCTTGAATTATAGGTAAAATAGGTGCAGAGTTCGGTGAAATATGTAAATCAAATAGAAGTGTGTGGACTTCGGATAGTTCCTCGTCCGAATGAGAATGTCTATCAATAGTTGGTGGGACTACTGAGTTTCGACGCGACGGTGGGTCTGGCCTAGGAAATTGAATTGAAGTACCTTCTCCGTAATCAGATAGTTCTTCGTCAAAGTTCCGCGACTGTCTAATACTCGAATCTTCCGCGTCAACTACGTTAATCGATTCTCGGGGTTGAGCAACAACTTCAGGATGTGACTTCCTGTAGCTACTAACTCTTTTGATTGCCTTTGCACGTGCTAACGACTCTCTGGTATTCTCTACCGTTGAAGGCCGTGAACTTCGCCTAGACGTTTTGTCTGATTGTTGGTTAGACAACCGCGACTATAACTCTTCGGTCTCGTACGAAACCTAAAACACTTTACTTAGTTTATTAATCAGAAACCCCTCGCGGTGGGCTCCAGATGATGTGCTTGGTATGGGGTATGAATGAGAAGAAGTGCTAACTAACTCGAATGAATCTATCAAGCACTCAAAACACACACACAACACACAAAGACTTTTAAGTTCGTGGGGTTTGGGGGACCAACAAACTCTGTGAAGCGAATAAGGTTGTTGTAAGAGGAACGCGGAGACACAGTCAAAACCGACGCGGCACAGATAACTCTATGCTACACACCACTCAAACAAACTAACGCGTAACTTTAACAAATCACCGCGACCAGTGACTACAAACGATACAACAACCAGACGATTGTTGGGAGATGCCAGACGACTTCTCACTTAGTGGAGTTGGGTATAGGAGGATTTCAGAACTGCCAGACGACGAGTTCAACGAGTGACCAGACGATCCACTCTTATTCGCACTACACACACAGGCTCCGCGGTACCAGACGATCCCGCTTGTAAACACTTAGGCACACTGACTTATGAACTAACGCGACGGTTAACACTTTAAAACTTCTAATCACTCAGAGGGACTTAAGCTTTTCCACACACAAATGCTATTAGCTCTATGGGGGGCTCGGGAACCTGTCCTTCCTTGCCCAGGTTCTATTTCTTATATACAGTATCTCTATTTACATAGTACAAACAAATGTCGCGATACTTGACAGTTATGAGATATATGGTGCATATGGTGCACCGCGTAAGGTAGGGATGAAGTATAGTACGCGGTAACAGGGTATCCTATATCGGGTTATAATCTTGCCGCTTTTAGAAAGTATCGCGGTAGTTCGCTAACGCTGTGTCTCCTTACGTGTTCTACTTCCGCGTCGTCGGAAGTACTTCGTGTTACATCGTACGTCTAGACCCTTCTGTGGCTCAACAGTGGTCATTAGATATGACTAGTGCACGGAGCTACTGCTACCTGGTTTCTAAGTCTGGCCTTCTGAGTAGTGCCGCGGTACCTCGTTACCTACGCGTTGGTTTATACAGTATTGGGGCCATCAAGTTATACACGTCGGACCTTAGAACAAGTGCCGCGACGCTTTACTTGAGTGCATACTTAGGTAATACCTACACTGAGAAGACCCATTTAGTGCCGTTCTACAGTCTTGTACACCTTTGTACACATATACTAGTGGTTGAATGTGCGTAATACACCGCGGAACTTAGGACTATACAGTGTACTTAGTAGGTTTGTACTGGAGTGATCAATCCCGCGAGGCCGAAAATGGTAGTGGTATTCCCGCGGTCGTATCAACGTCGACACTTAATCCCACTTCAACGCTGCCATGTCAAGTGCCAATGGAAGCATTACAAGACCACAATGAGTCGCCACAGTCCTCCTCCTCATTACCTCATGGTACATGGGCCATACCTTCATCTGCTCCGACATCCTCTGTTCGCCCCTCTATGGGCAGCGCTGAAAGACAGCTGAAGAGTCAGACTACTGACACAAAGCTTCGAGATGAGGTCTCAAAGCTTATAGACCAGCAAGTGGATGCAATGAACCATTTGGCCACCCAATTCCGAGTCCCGCTGTCTCGAGTCCGTCGGTTGATGGGCATACAGCGTACCTTTCGGTTTGCGAAGGACCCCAGCGCATACAATGCGGCGCTGTTCTACAAGGCCTCTGAGGTTAATAAAGGTATGCTATCCTTGTCTGTTTCGAGCATCTCACACTAAAAGCAGTCTATCAATCCTTTAGACCGACCTAAAGGACACAAGGTTCCTTTGAAAGAACTTCATACCCTACTTCAAGATGACCAGGACATGATGAAGGAGGTGAACAATCGGAAGTCAAAGAAGGTACAGCAATGGAAGGAGATGCTCAAGGACGCGCGGGCTGATACGTTTGTGGGAACAAGAGGGTCAGGGAAAGCAGCGCAAGTTCACGGCACTGCGGTCTTGAGACGCTGCAAAGAAGAGGTGAGTAGTTGTTTCTTTTCCAGCAATATCTATGCTAACAAATACACATTCTCAGTGTGAAAATCTTTCCATTCAAACCGGCGCCTTCACCTTTGGCTTCATGTGCCAGTCCGACTTCAGAACTGATATCACACCAGCCTTCTGGGGCCAAGGACCGATGGAAGATTTTCTCATGGACCGATTCAACATGAATTGCTTCGACTTCGTCAAGGCTGCACAGGGATTTTCGCAGGTCAATAGTGTCGGAAGAAAGGGTCTTACCGCTGATACCATGAAGGCAGCCATAGCAAGTATGATTGGGAAAACACTTCGTGAGTTTCTTTGTATTCTAGTAAGGTATAATACGGCACGAGTAATAACCATACACACAGGGGAGATCACTGGAAAACCGAACATTAACATGGAGTACAAGCATTACAGAATCAAGATCGTCAAAAAATATCATGTCCACCTCACCCCCTGGCCCAACCACATCCCGTTTGGAAACGCGCACGGCCTCAAGCACGATGGGATGAAGGAGCTTTATGACCTGTTGAGGAGCGGTACCCTTCGATGGAAGGTCTTGAGTGCAGCAGAGTACCGAGAGATGATGAGGGAGTTAGAGAAAGATATCGAGCAGGGAAAGGTGGAGCAACCGAAGCGAGGGCCCCGTTGCGACAAGAATGGAAAGCACAAGAGTTCAGGCAAGAAGGGTAAGAAAAGACCTCGTTCTGCAGGAGATGGAAGAAGCTCTATCAAGAGAGCACGGACCAATCAACCCAAAAGCTCCGAGTTTGTCAGCGACAATCACCTCCGAAACGACGAACTTAGTGGTGATGAGGAGGAGAACAATGAGGAGGAGAACAATGAGGAGGAGAATGATGATGAGGAGAACAATGAGGAGCACCTCTGTCAGCGACTCGAGTTATAAACTCAAATAACCAAACACAATGATCTTAGTTTTACACGAGTAAGAGAAAAGCAGAAAATGGAATTGAGAACAGAGACGATACAAGGAAGTATGCTAAGTACAAGTCTAAACTCGAGGAGTTATTGACAAGATCGAAGCTAAAGAAATATCTACCTAAGCGGACTTATTATATACGTAAATAAAACCCTAAACCCTGGGCTATAACCCTTGACTAATACACCGTGTGTCTACCATGAGTTCGATCGCCTCAAGTACTTCATTAATGATCGTGATCGCCTTGAGGTCTACATGCTTGATCTCGATCATCATGCTACATACGTATGTATTTAATATAACCCTAGATCTATAACTTACGATGTTATCTACTGATAATAAAAGTGTCTATATGTACAAACAATGAGATAAGATGAAAAAAGAAAACATTCGTAACATGACCCCCTCCTTAGGGACGGGACATCGTCCTAACTTCACTGCTAATGCTTCTGTCGGCATCTTCTTCGTTTCTACTACTTCCGTACATGCTTCAGGGATAGGTCGTAACAATGATGTCGGGAATAAGGAAATTGGGACCTCAATCTTTCTTAACTGAGGTGGTCGTGGTTTAGTGGGGAATTTTTTATGGAACTCTTCGATTGCTTCTTTTGCGTTTGCAAGGTTTGCTAATGGTTCCCATGTTTGTTCGTGCCGCGAGTATCCCTTCCATTGGACTTTGTATCCAAATCTCCCTCCCCTATATTTCCCTGAATCTACTATCTCTTCCACTTCGAACTCCGGTTCTTCTCCTTCTATCACTGGTGGCGGATTATCATTCTTAGGCTGCTCGGAGAATTCAGGCGGATGATAGGGTGACAGTAGAACTTCGTTAAAGACTGGATGTATCCTCTTCCAAGTCTTCGGTATCTTTAGTTGATACGATGTCGCTCCAACTTTCTTTACGATTTCAAAAGGACCAAATCGTTTATCATCCAACTTCTTCATTGGTCGATCAGAAGTCAGGTTTGTCGCTTCAAGCCATACTTTGTCATTAGGCTTATATTCGACTGATGGTTTCCTCTTCTTGTCGTAATACCGAGTCATGTCTTCCTTTGCCTTCTTAAGCGCTGCCCCTACTTCATCCCTGATCTTGATCATCTTATCGGCAAATTCCTGTGCTGTGGGATTTGCCGACGGAGTTCTTGGAGCTGTTCCCTTATACGGATGTCGTCCCATATCCGCATAGAACGGAGTGACACCCGTCGCTGAGTGTATTCTGTCATTCAACACAAATTCTGCTGTTGGTAACCATTCATGCCAGTCGTTCTGATGTTGATTGATGAATAACCGGAGATAATGTTCAATCTCTTGGTTCATCCGTTCCGTCTGTCCATTCGTCTGTGGGTGATATGCCGTTGTGAAACTCCCCTGAATGCCTAATAACCGGTATAGTTCCTTCATGAATCGGGAATGATATTGAGGTCCCCGATCATGAATAATCTTTCTCGGTAATCCATGTATAGGAAAGATTTTGTCCCTATAGATTCTGGCCATTCCTTCAGACGTTAACGACATGTGTGTGGGTACCAAACGTGTTCGTTTGGTGAAATGGTCCACAGTCACACTTATGGCATTAAAACCTCCAGCTTCCGGTAGTTCTCCGATCAGATCCGTTCCTATGACTTCCCAGGGACCTTGTGGAACATTGTTTGTGACTAGTGTTCCTGTTGGTTTGGTTCGATGAATCTTAGTGGCCTGGCACTTTTCACACCCTTTAACGTATTTCCGTACATCCTGAGTGATTCCCGGCCACCAATAGTTTCTTGTCACCAATTCCATGGTTTTGAACTGTCCTGGATGTCCCGTCAGAACGGTATCATGATGTAGTCCGATGATCTTTCCCCGTAACCTATTATCAATAGGCACGTAAATCCTATCCTGCCACGTCACAATTCCTTCCTCTGACTCGACCCAATCCTTCTCTTTTCCTTCTAAAGCCTTATTCACTAGATTATCCCGTACTTTTGACTTTTTCTTGATAAGATCTAAGATCTCGTCTTCGGGCATCTCTAGTCTGTTGATCGAAAAAAGTTCCGGCTTTAAAAGTACCACATCCTCATTGTCTTTCTCCCCCGTCTCATGATTGGCCATCCTGGACAATGCATCTGGCTTTCCCATCGACTTTCCGGGTTTATGAATCAATGTAAAGTCATATTCGGATAATTCAGTGATCCATCGGGCTTGTCGACGATTCAATTTCTGAGGCTTTTTGAAATACTGAAGATTCTGATGATCTGTATAGATCTCAAATGACTCTTCCGCACCCATCAGATACTGTCTCCAATCTGCTAAGGAATCCATAATGGCCATCATTTCCTTATCATAGATCTCATAATTACGTTCCGTTTCATTTAGAGATCTAGATCTGAATGCAATAGGCCACCATTTTCCATCTATCTTTTGCGATAAGACAGCTCCGTTCGCATAATCTGAGGAATCTGCCTCGACTCTGAATTGTCCATGATCACGGGGTATGGTTAGAACAACTTCTTTGGCAATTCTACTTTTGAGTTCTTCGAATGCCTGCTGTTGCTGCTCTGTCCATTCCCACTTTGAATTCCCAGTCAGTGATGACAATGGTTTCGCCACTTGACTGAATCCTCGGATAAATCGTCGGTAGAAATTACAGAAACCCAAGAAGGACTGTACTTCCTTCTTGTTTCCTGGTATTTTCCATTCTTTTACCGCTTTGACTTTCTTTGGATCCATCCGCACTTGTCCGTTTCCAACAAACACTCCAAGGTACTCGACATTACTGGTCTCGAATTCGCACTTTTCAGGTCTAAGATACAACTTGTGTTGTCGTAATATATCTAACACCTGTTTTACAATTGACTCGTGCTCTTCGATTGTATTTGTAAAAACCAAAATGTCGTCTAAGTACACCATGACATGACCTTCATTGATCAAATCCCTTAAGATATGATTCATGAATGCTTGGAAGGTCGCCGGAGAATTTGTGAGACCAAAGAACATAACCGTTGGTTCAAAGAGCCCCCGATTAGTCCTAAATGCCGCCTTCCACTCATCACCTTCTTTGATCCGGATATTATTGTATCCCCATCGAACATCCATTTTCGAAAATACTTTCGAATCCTTCAGTTTATCAATGAGTTCTTGA
This sequence comes from Omphalotus guepiniiformis, assembly GCA_028554645.1. Taxonomy (NCBI): domain Eukaryota; kingdom Fungi; phylum Basidiomycota; class Agaricomycetes; order Agaricales; family Omphalotaceae; genus Omphalotus; species Omphalotus guepiniiformis. The sequence goes on from JAQOOI010000031.1 coordinate 146,755, forward strand.
ATGAGCGGCAACGGGTATTTGTTCTTTATCGTTGCTTCATTCAATTTCCGATAATCCTGGACGGGTCGAAGTTTCCCATCTTTCTTTGCCACAAAGAAGAATGGTGAGGCCATCGGTGACTTTGATGGTCTAATTCGTCCAGATTTCAGATTTTCCTTAATGAACTCATCTAAAACTTTCTGTTCCGAAGGATTTAATGGATAAACCTTGCAATCTACTGGCGTAAAGTCTGGCTTCAGTTCAATTGCATGGTCCCAGGGTCTTCGTTCGGGTAAATTTTGGAAATCGGCTTCATCAAAAACATCCTTGTACTCATTGACGTACTTGTCTGCTTTTGACTCAGTCTTTTTGCCTTTTCCAAAGTTCATACTCCGAAGATATCCATCCCAATTCAGGTAAAACAAGCGATCCCCTTCTTCCAGTTCCCGGACTTCAGCGTCGGATTCAGGTTTTAGGTAATACGGTATGTAACCACACTTCTTAGGACATCGATCAAACTTTAAGGTTGAATCGTTCCAATCTATATTGGGGTTATGACATCTTAACCAATCGAGTCCCAGAAATATGTCCGTTTTGCCTAAATTTGTAACAGCAAGTTCAATGCGTTCTGCATGATCTCCCATTACCAATCTGACTTCTATGAACCCTTCAATTGAACCGTCCTCGTTTAAGGTACCATCAGCATTGTATACCGGCATCTTTACTGGTAATTTCTTAACAGTTAAGCCATGTCGCTCTACGAATTCTTTATTGACGCAAGAACCCGTTGCTCCACTGTCAAGTAATGCCGATGTTTCTATCTGCTTGCCACTTTCGATGTCATCGATTGTAACAGACAGCTTGAGATCTCTGCCCTTAGTACCTTTTACGAACCGCAAGTTTTTCTTGAGTGACTTTACGGCTGTGACGGCTTCGCTAATGTCCAATGACCGGATCTGGGCAACCGTTTCTTCCGATGCTTCCCTGGCCCGACAGGTTGGCATCCATGCTCTCAAAATTCCCACCGCTCGTTCTGACTCATCCTCCCTTACTCTCTGCGCTATCCATTCTGGTGAATTCGGCGGATAATGTTCTCTCACAGGTTTTGAATCGGACTTTGTAGATACTGAAGCAAATTTATTCTCAGGATGATTAAATACAAAGTGAAAATTGCTGTCCTTGTGATCTACACTAGACTGTTCCGATTCTAACTCAGAAGGACCTGTATTCACTTCTGAGCTCTGACAAAACCCGTGTCCGATTTCAACCAGTTTAAGAACCAGCTCGGCGGCTGTTCTTCTTTCTTCTCTTCTTCCTGCACGTTCACCTGCCTCACTCTCTGACCCCGCTTCGCTGGACAATCCCGCGGGATATGCCCCCTCTGTCCGCAATTGAAACACTGCCCATTCCTTCGGGCCGCGTCAATGTCCATGGGTTTACCTGTACCCCCAAAGGTTGTTCCTGTGGCGTCTCTCCGATCACCACTTCCTGCTGCATTTTGCGGACTTTCTCTTCTTGGCGTAAACGCCGGTCGGTTCTGATTCTGATTCTTGCGCCATTCCTGACGCCTTCTCCATAGTTGATCAATCTTGATCACTACGTCCTTCCATTCCTCGTACACTTTGGGCAACTCGTCCCTCGTGTAGATGGCATCAATAGTTTTCTCGTTAATGCCCTTCTCAATGAGCCGCACCACATACGGGTCATCCTTCTTGTAATCCGCCTCCGTCAACAGTATCTCCAACTCCTGGAAATACTCCTCCGCCGTCCCCGCTCCCTGCTTTAACAACTCCACCTTCTCCTGCGCTGTCCTTTGCAGACCGGAATCTAGGAACGCCTTGTTCAAGGCTTGCTTGAACTGCGCCCAGTCCTTCTGCCACTTCTCATTGTCTTGGTCAAAATGGGTATTATAGTAATTATTGACCCATCCGTCTACAAGCTTCCCATTCATGAAAGAGATCGCAACATCAATCCTTTCATCGTCGGTTGTGATACCGTTTTTCTTATCACGGATGTATGTGAAGAGTCTTCGACGCCAATTCTTGAATTCGGATTTGACGCCGGTGAAGTTATCGGGTTTGTTGAGGAGTGATTTTCCTCGCGAAGTTTCGATTTCAGACATTCTGATAGGAGTATGAGGTCGGGTAGAATAGGGAGATGATGCAAGAGATTTGTATGAAGGTGTGACAGGTGATGGGATAGTGGTTTCTTCGAAGAGACTGCTAAAGTTCCCCCAAGATTCCGTAATGGTAGAGTTTACTTCGGTCCGTCAGTAACCTCACGAAGAGATTTCGGGACCTTTTCTGCCTCTAATAGACGAGTTCCTAATCTGTGCTTGCTTGCTGAGTAAACCTGGGCGTGCCTTTCTAGGAGTGCACCTCGTTCCCCAAGCGCAAAGTCCCCTCCCCGAAGGTTGGTTATCAGACGATGCTTTCTGCTGCCAGTACCGAGTCGGACTCAACGTTACTCGTTTGTACTATAGGCGCAATTACTCTAATGGAGCACAGATTCCTAATTCAGACGGAAACCCGAATATCAAAGGGAGAAAATGAAGTAAGCGTGTGAAGGTGAAGAGAAACTTACTTGCTACTGAAATAGCAACAAGAAGGCAAACTTGAATTGTGTTGGTCGGGTGAGTTGTGTTAGCTTCGATCTTATGTCAGCGACTCGAGTTATAAACTCAAATAACCAAACACAATGATCTTAGTTTTACACGAGTAAGAGAAAAGCAGAAAATGGAATTGAGAACAGAGACGATACAAGGAAGTATGCTAAGTACAAGTCTAAACTCGAGGAGTTATTGACAAGATCGAAGCTAAAGAAATATCTACCTAAGCGGACTTATTATATACGTAAATAAAACCCTAAACCCTGGGCTATAACCCTTGACTAATACACCGTGTGTCTACCATGAGTTCGATCGCCTCAAGTACTTCATTAATGATCGTGATCGCCTTGAGGTCTACATGCTTGATCTCGATCATCATGCTACATATGTATGTATTTAATATAACCCTAGATCTATAACTTACGATGTTATCTACTGATAATAAAAGTGTCTATATGTACAAACAATGAGATAAGATGAAAAAAGAAAACATTCGTAACAACCTCAACCAAGACGACAACGGCGATGAAGATGGAGACCAAGACGAGGATGACGACAGCGACCACCACAGTAGAGGCGGGGGCAGCAAAGAGCAAAGGGCACATGGCCTTACTCAAGAGGAGTTGGATGAGCTTTCATGGGACCCTGATGCCAATGAGGAGTAGAGCTCACATCTAGAAATTAATAGCTTAAGTAGATAGCTTAAATAGACAATTTAGTTTCAATTTATTCTCTTTTTCCTTCATACTGCATCTAAAACTAAGTCTATGGACTTTAAAAGGGCGGGAGAGGGGCGCGAGGACCGTCGGGCATAGAGGGAAGCCGCCCCGGACCGCCTACACCCGTTTCCGACCATGTCCGAAAGTCCTACTAGGTCCGATTACACGTTACTAATACTACTCGTACTATAACTCCCCTGGGCACCCAACTTTAAGCAACTGGCCGATTCCAAGGGGAATCCGCTTGTACAGCGTCGGATCAATGGGTCCACATGTCACTTCTGATCAATATTATATTTGGTAATATTAGGTGAGCGCTGCTAGGCGCTGCTCCTGATCTGCGCAGATCTGCGCAGATCGATCAGGACTCGGAGCGCTGGACAAGTTTGAACTTTTTTACCAAACTTGAAACCGGTGCCCGCCCATACATACTCCATACGTCAGCTCTAGCAGGGTCCTCACCGGACAAAAATATTTGGCACGACAGGCGCGGGATTAGAATTCGGTTTGGATTTGGGAAGGGGTATTTTCTGATTTCGGACACCACGGCGGGATTAGAATTCGGTTTGGATTTGGGAAGGGGTATTTTCTGATTTCGGACACCGCGGCTGGATTTCGATTTCGGTTTCGATTTCGGACACCACGGCTGGATTTCGGGCACTAGTTTCGATTTCGGTTTCGACTTCGATTTCGGACACCACGGCTGGATTTCGGGCACTAGTTTTGATTTCGGTTTCGGCTTCGATTTCGGACACCGCGGCTGGATTTCGGGCACTAGTTTCGATTTCGGTTTCGGTTTCTATTTCGGCTTCCTGAGGGCCACCCCAGCACTTTTCCACGGGTGCCCAAAAGCCGCGCGCTTACCATTGTTTATATGTATGGATGCTTACAAAATTGCCTGGCGCAACAGCTCTCTGCTGTTTCTTTGCGTACGCCACACACCTAGTTGCAGAAATTCTCTTGAAGGAGATCCAAGCTGGAAATAAGAGCCTTGGCTAGGTTCCAGCCATCTTTGGGTGATGGACATGCCAATGACCTTTGATGCTATATGTTTTATGTTTCATTTCTGCCTCTCATTTCAATTCCTAGTTTTTGTTTTACTGTGCCAAAGCAGGTGTTAGGCCTTGAAAATTCATGCTGGTGGTTTCTGAGGTAAGCTCACTTTCCCTCTTATATCAAACTTTCTTTCTTCACTAATGTCATCACCTTGGTGCTTTCTGGGTTGATAGTTGTGAAGAGTTTGTGCACACAATTTATATACAAATTAATGTTTATAAATAAAAAATATACTATTAATTTCTATTCTGTGCTGCATGTCTTGCAAAGTTCATAGCTTCAAGCCACAAAGCCTTGTGAGACTGAGCATCTATCCCACTGTAAAAGGGAAAGCTGCGCAAGTGAGCTTCCATTCTATCCACAGTATCTCCAGACAGAGGACATGAAGTTTCTGGAACCTCCACATGGTTCATGTGCTCTGGCACTGCACTATCAAATGGATTATCTTGAGCTTGATCTGGATGCTGAGTCTGATGATGTGCCCGCAATCTTGAATTATCAAGATCATTCCAATCAATTCCATAATGATCATATTCTCCGTCTGCAAAGTGTGGATCATCTTGAGGGATCTGTGCTAGATGCATAGAGTAATCACCAATCTGAGCTGCTCCAAGTGTGTACATGACATGTGGAGATCGGTAAGTGTTGGTTTGGCTTCCCAAAGTATGGAAGTTCCAAGTCTGCATAAAATCATATGCATCTTGGTTAATGCGAGGAAGAAAGAGAATGTGAAGCAGCCAGAGATGGGCATCATTGTTGATATTGAGACCATGGTTGATTTCCAAGTCTTCAAAAAAGTTCTTCCACTTTTTTCCAAAAGCAGAAGTGACATCAACCCAAAGGCGCTCAATGCGGATATTATGGACTGATCTATAGATATTATTGAGTAAATCCAACTATAATATAAACAAACACAATACTTACTTTCCATAGATATATGAACCACGCCCAGGGCCTCGAACCTCATTCATCCGAGCAGCTACCATGACATTTTCTGTACCATGATCACCTCTAACTCTGCTTGGATATCCGCGCACATCACATATAGCTTCAAATAAGTCATAAGTTGTTTCGCAGCGATTATTATCACTTGCGCGAATGCCAAGTAGATATCGGCTAAATCCATCAATGAATGCATGGATTACAATGCGGTATTTGATAAGACCTGCACCAAATTAGAGCTATTTGAGTTTGTTTTGAAGGAATAACCTACCATGCTGCCCATCATGGTGCCATAATGAGTTTGGACCAGGCACTGAATATGGAGCACGAGGTATTCTCCGGTGAGCAAATGATCTTGTGCTTGGACCAGCTACTCGACTAAACGAATTCTGAAGTTTACTTCGGGGAACTCGATATCCCATTTGCAGCAGATATCCATCAATCATTCTTCTTCCAAAAGAAGGAAATTGTACATGAATCTGATGCACAAGTTGATCTAACTCTTGATCCGATAGTAAAGCCAAGTCACTACTGCGACCCGGATGATATTGTCTGATCAGAGTTCCATCAGCTTGTGCAATAGTATCATATACTGCAGGACCAGCGGGTGAAAATCCATGTTCTACTAAGCGCCTCCGAATTGTCCGGCCACTGCAATGGAAAACAGATCCAATCTCATTGCAAGAAGTTCTTGAAGCATTTGTGAATTTTAAGAGTGCTTCTGGATCAATGTATTTGCGAGGTCTACCACGGCGGCCAGATGATGACACAATCTGCTCTTCTACTGCAAATGGTGGCTGAGCTGGTGGTTCTGGACAGCGGTTCTGCGCAACTTCTACATCGTGAATCATTTGCTGGAGAGACCCACTATAAATTCTGAAGTCCCATTCTGCGACCATATGTGCATACTATATAAATATAATTTGATATCTGAATTTATTCATAATCAAGCAAAATACACACCTGAAAAAATTCATTGAGTAAGGCCTGACAGGCTCTCATGACAATGCTCAGTTGGAAAGAGTTTCCCAGCTGTGATTGCAATGCATGTGATACCTGCTCCTTCATTCTGTTGAATTTTTCATTTAGAGTAACAGCAGCAAGTTGGCTAGTTTCTGTGATAGACATGAAGCAATAAAAGTAGATGTGGATATGCAAGATATCTTGATTCCAGTCAGCTATTTAAATTTCTCATATATAGCTAGTCATTTCCAAAAGTATCAAAGTGCAGTTATGTTTTACAGATTTTTGCAAAAAAGGAAAGTTTGTAGATATCAATCTTTATTTGAGTTTTATCAGAATCAAAAGCATATCATAGTCCAACTTGACTGCGCAAAAAATGAGCATATAGTACTGTTCATATTTAAAAATCACAATTGCAATTTTCTGGCCTTGAGTCCTAATTCCCATAATCTATTCAAATTCAATGGAAATTGAAACTCACTAATATCCATCTTTCTTTCTTCAATAAAATGCTCCTGGTTAAGTAGATGGGTGAAATCTGGCTGTATTTGGCTTTTACAAGCAAAAACCAAAACATCAGATCAAAGATTAAGAATCTGAAGAGACAAGGGGAATAGCAAATTTGATGGGTTGATAATCACAAGGAGAGGTGCTGAGTAAAATTGAAGTGTGTCCAAGTTGAAAGCTGCATCATAGGTGAAAGTATCCAGGCGCATGAAAAGATGTGAAAGCTTGGGCAAAAGCGAAAGTCTAATTGCTCATGCAGATAAGATGTTCCTGGATCACAATGATAAACAATAGTGAGGCGTTCAACTTGAGGCCAGAGCTGCCTATATATGAGATAGTTGATGCTTTGGAAAGATAAGCCGCGATGGATCAGAAGTTCCGGATTCACAACCTCAATAGAAGCATATAGCTCAACTAAATGAGGGAACACTATCAAGGGGTCCTCGGAACGCAGTTCTGGCACACCCGGTAGGCCGGTCGGTTGGTTCCCAGGGTCCTTAAAAAAATTTTTGGGTCAATATTTTACACAGCAGATGCAGCATTTTGGGCAGTCATATACATTGTCAGAGTAATTCATACAGCTATATGGTCTTGATTTAATTTAGTTTATCCAAATATGAGTACAAAAGAGCTCAAAAGAAACAAACAAACTGTATACTGCAAGACATTGTTCCGTGAGTTTAAGTGTTTTTTCTGAGTAAGTATCAATACTAATGATGTTATAGTACAATGATTTGTCCCTCAAAGAGACTGCAAGACTGTGTTTGTGAGTGATTATTACATCTAATATCATTCAGTACTCACAGCCCATTCTTCGTAGTATCACATAGTGTGTGTTGGGTTGGAGAGAAAGTGATCTCGTTGGGAAAGTGTTTCAAAAAGGGATGAACCGGATCCCCTGGCCGCAACACAGATCATGTGCTCCCTACCCAATATAGTATATCATTCTCACAGCCAGCTGGTTGGTTGGTCGTGAACCCACAAAAAAAAAAAATAGACCCTATATCACATTCTGAATTCCCGACACCCCCTTGAACACTATACTGCTCTGAGATAGAGTCTGAGATAGTAAATAATGAAGTATGTCGGTGCAGATATAGAGATGGCTGATATATTGGGATGTGAGCTCAAGCAACTTGAATGCAAGCTGCGAGTCATCTTCATAGTTAAGAGATTGATCAATATCTGACCATGCAGGAGCCCATAGAAAATAGAATGTGATATTCTTGATATATGCTGCAAGTTCTGCAGAATTTATCAAAGATCTGCAAAGTCTGAAAAAATATGTTGGAGAATTGATAATATGCCTAGCATAAAATAGAGGATATAAACTGATAATATTTTAGCTTCAATCCAGTGCAGAAAAGAAACCTACTCACTGCTTGTTGATGCTCTTTCTCAAAAGTAGTAAGTCTGAATTCCCATAACTCCCATCTCTCAGCAACACCCTAGTGATGATATCAATCATCACATCATCCACCACATAGTAGGAATATTGTGGACAGTACTCTGTAGTGATTTCTGGCATTCTGATGAAGCAGTAGAAAAAGTGAAGACAAAAGTGATCTAAAGACCTGACACTTTTTTTCAGTTTATATATGCTAGTATAACTCTTATCAACAAAAAATAATTAAGGTGATCTATTGAATAGAGTATATCTAATATACCTCAGATAGCTCTTACTTTGCCAGCATGCTATTTCTAATCTCTGAAGCTTAATCTTTGCAATGGAAAAACTGGACATAGATCAGTATACACTCTGAACTTTTTAAAAAAACCTTTGAAATAAATTAGTGCCTGATTGAGTTTAAACCTTTGATTTTAGTAATCTCCTGCTACCTTCTATCTACACCTGTTAGTACTCAGATGGGAAGATGGAAGTACTAAATTCCTTCTCTACATCTCTTAGCAACTCTTCAAAAATATCTGTTCCTATATACCTCTCTTCTGTGATATTGAAATTTACTATTTCTTGCAAGAGCATATAATTCTAGCTATTCAGTAAGTTTATTTTTGTTCTTCATTTCTTTCAAGTCCAGTATGTTGTTTCTATGTTCTGACTTTGAGTTTAGTTATATATCTTAGTCTCCTGATTCTGATAGCCAAGGTTGTACTCTATCTGCAAACTTTACATATTTACTTACTCACATTATCTGGGTGCAGGCAGTAAAAGTCAAGCTTCCTTCCTATCCAGATATTACTAAGAACTCTTAGTAGTTTCACACTATTGAAGGATGATAGCAGAAGATAAGTGGAGTCAAGTGTTGGATAAGAGGTAGCAGCTATAATACTTCATCACAAAAATACTTGCCTATATGCACTTCATGTGTGATAGCAAAATAAGTGAGATAACAATCTAAATTGGGAGCATAAGTGCAGGAGAAAAGTGTGATGAGATGTCAGACCTCAGAAAAGTTCTAATAAAACCTGATTGCTTTATATTGATTCTTACTATACTCTAGAAACCAAGTAAAGTGCAATTTCTATATGTCTATATTTGTGCAATATGCACAGTAGCACCAAATGTAGAATACCAAAGTATTACACACTTTAAGACATAATTCTACCTTTTTGAAATTGGTAGTTTAACTTGAAGATCATTTCAGGCATAGCATCTTTACTGCTTGAAACTAACCTAAAGCCTTCAAATCTTTGAACTTTGACACCTTTTGAGTTCAAGAAAAGTAAATTCTTTGATTTTAGTAACCTTCCTTTTTATTTACATTCTTCTGATAATCCCTTAGAAATATAATTATTATTAATAATACCTGTATACTCCTTTCTGTGATATTGAATTCATTGTATCTCACTTATAAGAGTGTATTGATTTAGCTGCCCTCAAAATGGGTATTTGAGTTTAGTTATCTATTTTAGCCTTCTGATTCTGGTGGCCAAGTTTCTACTAAATCTGCTACTGTTGCATATCCACTAATCCTCATATTAGCTGGGTGTAGAAAGTAGAAGTTAAGCTTCCTTCTCATTCAGAAGGTACCAAGAATACCTGATAGTTTGGCAGCAGCTGAGTGAGCAGTGAGTTCCAATAGTGACCTGTGAGTTTAAAGACTTTTGCTTACTTGACCATTGACTATCACATTGTCTATTAGCTAGTAGGAATATTGCAAAAGTGCTAACATTTTAATAGAAAGTTGGAGTGAGATAAAAGAAATAAGGTGATATGCAAATCACAACTTCAGCTTTTGTGAATAAAACCAGTAATAGAGCCAATATAATATTTTTCTACTGACATTGATCTGAAAGCAACAACAAATACAATTCAGAGTTAAACTAGTCATCATGCACCATACACCTGCTTCCTTCCTCTTCCACTTCTTCTACTGAAGGATGAGTCTTTAACAACTTCTCTAGTGCACTAGGCAATCTAGGAGAAGTAACTATAGCTATTCCAGATTGCACAATGCAATCAGGCAGGTAATAAGGTAATGTAGGCTCAATATCCTGCAAACTTGTGGCATGGAAAAGCCTGGGCTTCCACAATACCACTGAGTTGGCTGCTGCCTTAATGCAGATCCCATACTCTGACAAGAAAAAATGTCCACCATCAATATTGGAGAGCCGCGCTGTGGTCCATGCAGAAGCCCAGTCATGAGGCTGATTCTCTTTGTGTACATGACTAAAAGAACACATTAGTTTCAAAGAAACAAAAATATGTGCACCAACTTACCGGGCATAATTCACAGCACACACACCCTGCACTGGTGCCATTTCCGCATTGTGAAAGCTGAGCTTTTCACCATAGTACTCTATGGTAAACATCTCTTGCTCACCACCAGTGTGTATCCCAGTATCCATAGGTGGATAATACCGCCGACCCAGGCTTCGGAAGTCTTCAATTACTTCTTCCGGAAGCACATCGACTGACAAATTCCAAAACAGCGCAAATGCTGAGGCTACCTTATACTGCAATGACTCTTTCTCCTCTTCACTGTATTTCCGGCCAGTAAAGTTGCGGACCCAATCAAAGCAGCCTCTGCTGCGCGCACCAGCAGACCAACCACTAATGACAATATTCCCTGCATCTTCATACTAAAAACAAAATAAATGCATAGTTTTTAAGAAAACAAAACAGAACTCACTCTAACACTCTTTGTGGCTCCAGTGTACTCTAGTACAAGCCTGTTGACTTGCTCTACCACTTCCTTATCACTGCAAAAATCCCTGATGACTATTGCTACAAGCTCTCCTATGAATAGATTAGACAATATATTTAGACTCTGAAACTAGACTCTCCATCTTTGGTCCGGAATTCCACACTTTCATCAGGCTGCACCACATGTTTGATTTTTGACCAATCAATGCGAAGAATATCCTTTGGATGAACTCGCTTGTCAAAGTTCCGCTCCTCAAGATGTTTTTTCCATCGGTTTTCAATTGAATCAGTTTCTATGAGCCAGTGTCCGGGTGTGGGATAATTCACACCTGTCTCTACCTCAATTTTAGTAAGAGACTTGTGTATTTTGCGCCTGCGCTCCTGACCGCGGATAGAGTTTGGATTCAAGCCAAGTGAATCTACAAATTGCCGCTTGGGATCTGCACTTTGGCGGATCTTACGAGCATGTAGAGCACCCTGGACGACTTCAGGAACTTGTGAGATGTTTTTGTTTAGCCAAGACAAAAAGTCCTGGATAATCAATGATGGAGAAGGATCATCTGCATATGTGTGCACAACATGAGGATAAAGAGCTACAGTAAGTGCAGAAGGATGATTGTTGTGGTACAAAGTCTCTGTTGGAGTTGCTAGCAGTCTGCGAAGCTCACCAGCATCAGATGAGTTGATAGAAAGAAAGTCTTGGGAGAATTTGAAATAGAGAGATGGGCGTGCTGACATTGCTAGAGATGAGCTGTGAGTTGCCCTTTTACTTTTGAAATCATCCAGGCTTTATACTCAGAACATGAGAGCCATACCATAACTGCCTTTGAAGTGGCACTGCTGAATGTACTGCCTGTAAACTGCCTTGAAATAACACAGCATGAGTATATGTATGATATGAATGTACTGCTTGTGTACTGCCTTGAAATAACACAGCTTAAAACTAAGTATATGGATGTACTGCTTGAATACATACAACTGCCTTGAAATGATGCAGCATAAATATATTAATGATATGCATGCACTGCATACACTGCTTGAGCTAGAAACACAAACCTGTCCATTTCATAGTACATCAAATCTGTGAGGAACTGCAATTTCATGGCACATTAAACCTGTGCTGTGAAAAACTGGATGAATTGAACTTGAAGGCAGTAGTAATGGTGTTTGATTGGCTTCAGATGTTGACACAGATAATTAGTTATTCACAGGGACTCAAACTGCCATTTTTTTATTGCCAACTTCTGCAGCAGACATCTGGGAGGTACATGTACATAACTAAACATGGCCATTTTTGTAAAAGTGTGGTGGCTGTGCAAGCATTTTCTTGGTTCACAGCCACGATCGCCTTCGACCCACATTCTCTGAACTCACCACACATGAACCCTACCTGTCTCGTGTGCACATCCATCTGCGTGTGCAAGTCCGCGAGTTACTCTCCCACCTCCGCGTAGCACACCTGACAAAGAAGGATTAGGACCAGAAGGCGCGCCAGTTCTAGCCAAACAGAGTGCAGGGGCTCTTCCGCGTCCAGTGTCGGTGACATCAATGTCAAATTCTTCCTCATGTTCAACCTCTACAAGCCCCGCAAGTCCTTCGCCTTCTTGATCATCCTCGAGATCACTGATAGTTGATCGCAACGGCGACGGCAAAACAGAGACATCACCTTTGCTTGAGTTCTTATCGGTTTCGGTGGAGCTTTGAAACCGCATGACTCTTACTAACTTATTCCTCCAGCTGGTCTTGATCAGCCCGCGCCTCTTCACTAACAGTGAGATACCTTCAGCCCATCCCCTCTCCCACTCAGATTGAATATCCGCGAGGAGAGAGCCATATACGATCTGCGGGTCTAGCGGGGCCGTATCATTTGATGCTTCCGGTGCTTCAGGAATGAAGGAAGCAGGGACTACCAGTGTAGTCGTGAGCGATTGGAGAGTTGGAACAGGAGGCAGGATACGCATGCGTTGAGAACCCTCTAGGTCGAGATGGATTGATGACGATCCAGCCACAACAGATTGGGAAGTGACAGTAGGAGTTGTATTTTCTGTTCGCAAAGAGATAGTTGCAGCTGCCAGACCTTTCCTTCCCCGGCGCGAAATTTTCGGTGGAGTTGGAGCCCCTTGAGGTGGGGTATTTTCCCTATCAGCTGTCTGCCCTTTGTCCTTCGTAGCTTCCAAAGAAGCCAGCTGAGCAGCTAACCAATTTGCCACTTTCTTTTCTCGTTCCTTCGCCTTGTCAACACCAGCCGATGCGCATTTATGAGATAATACCCCCCACTCGCGTCGACGATCACGTACCGATGAATCGCCAAGTAATAATGCACAATCGTCCAAGACGATATGCCTGAGAGCTGGGTACCGTGCTATCGCGAACTGCACATGATTCTCCGTGACGAGGGTAGTAGACGCGTCAAGAAAGGTGAGATGAGGCGAGGGAGTAAGATGTGCCGTTGGAATGGGTCTGTAATATCTTTCGCGCAAAGTATCTGGGTCAGAACCTGCAGCAATGGGGGCGCCAAACGACGGAGGCTTAGGCGGGGCGACCGTGTGAGTGCTTGCGTGATATTCCGCCCTGGAAGACGAATACGCAGCGATTTCAAGGTAAGTCTCAGGCCGGGTGACCGGAGAAGTTCAGGTATTGTAGACTCTAACTGGAAGAAGACGATTGGCTGTGCAAAGCCTGATCGAAGTGTGCGTTTAGGGAGGCCGAAAGAGAATGAAGGAGGTGGTAGAGAGCCCATTGTTCTACCTTCAACCAAAGCTCAGTTGCGGTCAAGTCGAAGGTGTTTCCTAACATCGGTACAGGTATGGATGAGAGGTGGGAGGAGAAGGCAGACAGACGGGCGACCAAGGAGTTGGATTGGATGGAGTTGAAGGACATGGTCAAATCTTTGTACAATGATTTCCAAGCGGAGCGAGACAGGGCGGATGCAGAGAGACGTGAAGCCGAGGGTAAACCAGGTGGGAGATCATTCTGCATTCAGCAAGCGTTTCTTATTCATATGCTGTGGCAGGTATCGATAAAGTACTGGAAGAGCTGACTCGTCAAAACAACGAACAGCGAGAGCTTTTACAAGCATTCTCCGACAGTGAGTACCCATACTGCATAATAATCTCATGCCCTCTTAAGTGTCCCCTTTCTTCTTTAGCTTGGCGTAGCGAGTGCGAGCAGCGTCAGGCGGACACGATCAACGCTGTCCGTGAGACCGCTCAAGAGCAAGTGCCATTCAATGTGCAAGGAGTCAGTGCAATAAGACAATCCTCGTTGCCATGAACTGACTTGTATTGCCATCTAGTATCTCAACGAGTTCAGTAAAGCCCTCGCGTCTGAAGTCCGGATGCTGCTTGGTGAAGTAGGCAAGCTACGCGAAGAGCGACGAGGGCTCCAGAAGTGAGTGACCTCATGTTATATTGACGGGTTCGGCTGCTGAATTGTCTCTTCCTATTTTACTAGTGAAATTGGGTACTTGCTGTGCATGAGGTCTAAGTATGGACCAGGAGGAGAATTTGAACCAGATTGGAAACCACCTCCAGGTGCACCTGGTGGACCCCCAGCTGAGCCACCACCACCTCCCGAGCCCCCTGTGCCACCTGAAGTGCCACCGGCAAGGCCAGCCTGGCGTACAGTCACGCAGCGAACGAGGAGGTCTAGGAGGAATCAAACTGCGCCTGCGCCACCCCCGGAACCACCTGCTGGCGCTATGCCGGACATGCCTAGACAACAAGTAACGAGGTCTTGGGCTACCTGGCAACGTGAGTTTTGCTGAATTTGTGTGCGAGAATAACTGATCGACGAAACTTCCTCCAGCTGATCCTCATATGATGCCTACTCCGCCTTCGGTTGAGCCTACGCTACTCAAAAGTAGAACCAGGTTTGATTAATCAGTTTCGGTCATGCCCAAAATATGATCTGCATTTGAAACAGTACCTGTAACTGGATTATTAATATAATTTAAGAACTTGTAAATGAACGGTAAATGAACGTCAATTGAACTAGTAACTATTTGAACTACAAATGAACTCGGGTATATAAATGAACGATTATTGAAATGAACGACTATTGAAATGAACGACTATTGAAATGAGCGGCAATTGAAATGAACAGCAATTGAAATGAACGGCAATTGAACCGGTGTATTTGAACCACAAATGAACTCGAGAATATAAATGAACGGCAATTGAACCGGTGGGTATTTGAACCACATATGAACCGGCAATTGAACTGCAATTGACCTAGGGCATTTGAACTGGAATTGAACTTGAGTCAAATGAACGGCAATTGAACTTGAAAAAACTGACGACGAAACTAACCTGTTAAGGTCTTCACTTGCGGCGCTTGTACCCACGTTTCTTGGGAGTAGCGCTTGTCGGGCGGGTAGGACGATCGCGCAAGCTCACGCAGTGACCGAATACATCGCGCTCCACTATCTTTCCACTGGCTGGGTCAACCTCCGCAAAACCTAGTCCCGCAACCCACTGCAGTAGGACGACTTTGCCTTGAACAGTGACCTCTGGAGACCATCCCGTCCACCCTGATGGAGCTCGAGTGCGCCAGAGTGTCTTCTCATCCCAGTCTTGATCCCAGTCTTCCCTCTCCACCTCCGCGTTGGCTGTAACAGCAGCCCCACTCGCAACCTTTCGCCTTTTGGAGTGTTCACCTCTGCCGATAGCGACTTCCTCCTCGGTGTTGCGCTTGCTGGGGACACAAGGAGCAACCGTCGATGCTTCCATATCCCTATGGTTGTTGCGAGCAGAACAGCGCACTGTGGTATCTGCCGTTGCATCACTACTGCCAACGCCTACCTGTTGTTGACCTGCTAGACGTCGTTCTTCTTCAACAGCTGAACTCGGCCTGACACTGACCACAGTATCGTCAAGTGGCAAACCTGCGTCAAGCGGCAAACCTGCCAACGACGACCGTGGCGTCATCGCAACTCCTGTCACTCCAACAGATCCACCTTCCACACTGCCTTTGCCTGCCAAATTTCTCCCTGGCATTTCGCTGTTCTCCGATTCATCAACAGCCTCACTGACACCCTCCGTAACCCCAACTTCTTCGTTCTCCACTTCGCCTCTGTATGCCGTGTCACTCTCTGACGCAGGACGTTTCTCCGGTTCATTGACACCGTTCCCGACTTCAGCTTCCTCATTCTCCACTTCACCTCTGACTGCCGCATCACTCTCTGGTGCAGGGAATTCCTCCACTACGCCTTCGGGACATTTCTCCGGTTCATCAACACTGTTCCCGACTTCAGCTTCCTCATTCTCCACTTCACCTCTGACTGCCGCATCACTCTCTGGTGCAGGGAATTCCTCCACTACGCCTTCGGCTTCTTCTGCCGTCCCGCTCTCCGTCGCAAGGATCTCCTGGCCCGCATTTACTTGTTCGTCATCCAAGGCCAGTTGTGCCGCCAGATGGGATTGGATCAAAGGCTTCGGGAAGAAAACGAACGGGTCTTGGGCTTGAATACCAGAAGATTCCGCCAGGTATGCATTGACCATAATAATGTTTAGCAGCTTCATTGACTCCTTTCCGGCCAGCGCCGCTGGCATGCGGTATTTTACAGTATCGTAATACAAGTGGGGATGGTCCGAGATATCGGACCAGGGAATGCTGGGCATGTCGGTGTCCTTTGGCCAGGCATAATCTATCAAAAGCGTGAGCAGTCAAAATGTTGTACTATATTAGAAATCATACCCCAGATTTGTCGGAAATATTTTGAATAGAGTTCGACCTGGTCGGCTCCTGCCAGTTTCTCCACCTCCGCACTTGGAAAGACTGGTACCCCGTGGGCATTCAACGGAATGTCAATTGCTGTGTTCGCCACTTCGGCAGGCGGCTTCCGTGGTTCTAGAAGACATGGGTCAAAGATCAGCGTCCCAGAGCTAATATTTATGATACATGCACCTACTGAGATACCTCCCAGCCCACGTCGCATACCTCTCCAAGTATTTTGTATCATCGGTGAAGTTGCACGACTCGTCTTTTGGCTTAAATGCGGGATTCACGGATAACCTGAAGTCCTCATGTCAGTTCACAATCAACATGGTACATACGATAATGCACTCACGAAGTCGCTCGTACACCTTCAGGAGTCGTATATGCGATCAACAATTGCATGCTGACCTCACCGATGCGCTTTGAGTCCCTTATTGCATTGAGAGTGGCCATTGTCGCTCTCAGAAACTTCCTACGATTGCTACAAGGTTAAAATCAGGTGAGAACATTCGTAACTGAAAGCAAGCAATCACACTCACATATCAACATCCTCGTTGATGACCTTCGCCCGCTCTTCGTATTCTTCAGCAGACCCACACGCCGAATATAGCTCCGAAGCTGCCGCCTGAAATAAACCACCATTGTTCATCAACACTTCCTCAGACCCTCGAAGCTCTTTTGCCCTCGCCTGTATCTTCTCCTTATTTTCCTCGATAAACAGTTCCCTCCCAGTTGCATGTATTTGGAAAGAGAAAAAGACAGCAGCTTCCTTCGACAAATCAGCTGCTGCGCTGGCTGCCACATTGCCAGATGAAGAGCTCGCTGGGAGGTTAGGTCGCCTGCCTTGTTTGTACCAACGACGATAATTCTTGAATATCAAATTGATGCACTATATAAAAGCTATTAGCATATGTATACTGCACGATTGAAGCCAAATTTACCGAAAGGACAGATGGCTGTGATCTCGTGGACTCAAACTCTGGGGACTCTTCAAAAATCCTTACAGAAACGTCGCTCGCCCAATTCCGCAGCTTTTCGGGAGTCCACTGCCCAGGTGGTTTGTTGACAGCGTTGAGTGAATCCAGACACTCCACCCACAACGGGATGAGCATCCATACACGTGTTCTCTGCTCTACTGTCAACGTACCCTTTATCCCCTTCGTAGAGGGGGCCACTGCAAGAGTATACGCGTCAGTACTAAGCATGAAACCAAGAAATTCATTGAAACTTACTTCTCGAGTTGAGCGGCGCAGTCAAGAGACTAGTGACAGATGCATCGTTCGGTGAGGATACTGATGCAATCTGAGAGAGATGAGTACTAGTAAGTACGAGGTCGCGATACTCAGACGATACACAAAAGTGGGAATCGACTCATTATTAAACAAGACTACAGTACCTGAGAGAGATGAGTACTAGTAAGTACAAGGTCGCGATACTGTAGACAATAAAGTGAGTAAAGACATAAAGAGTGGAAAGGGAGAAAATACACACCTCAGACGATACACAAAAGTGGGAATCGACTGAGGTGCAAGCGAAGCCAATGGGTAAGTATATGTGGTCGATCACTCGACCGGTACCAGAAATGGTAAGTATGGATGAAATCGGTAGGTAACGATCGACGAAGTATAGGAGTGAGTTACTAAAACGGAAGTCGTGTTTCTATAAGTGGAAGCGAAATAAATAAGAATGACCGTGGATGAAACGAAGGTATACTAGAAGCGCTAGGGCTTCACCTTAATACTCCAACACTCCCCCTGAAGCCCGAGAGGCTTCCGTCTATTCAGTCTCTGAGTCCTAATCCTTTGGTGAATCCCTCAACGGCCGGACGAGGCAACAATTTCGTTAGAATATCTGCCAGGTTCTCAGCGGATGGAACATAAGAGAACTTCATCTCCCCCTCGCGGACTACATCTCGGATCCATGCCCAGCTGGTATCGAAGTGTTTGGTGCGAGCATGATGAGTGGTGGTCTTCGTAAGAGCCAGGGAGCTCTGATTGTCGACTTTGATTTCTGGGACTCCTGCAATCCGTCGACGGACGCCCTTTAGAAAGTTGACCATCCACTTAGCCTGTTTCCCAGCATGGACTAGCGCAAGATACTCGGCCTCAGTGGTGGAGAGGGCGACTACGGTCTGTTTCTTGGAGCTCCAGGACACGGCCGCGCCCCCGACTAAGAACACATACCCCATCGTTGACTTACGCGTAGCCTCTCCATTCTTGTCACGTACATCTGCGTGAGACGCATCGCTATATCCGGTGACAGAGACTTCGTCTCCTTCTTCACCAAGAGCTTCGCGTGAACAGTAGGTTAGTCGGTACTGGGAGGTCGCACTGAGATATGCCAGAATGTGTTTACCAGCTGACCAATGGATGGGTCGTGGGTCAGAAGCGAACCGTTGAAGGAGAGATACAGCGTAGGCGATGTCGGGTCTGGTGCCCTGGGCAATGTGGTTAAGACATCCGAGGAGGCCCATGTAGTCCTTGTCATGCATAAAAGCTGTGTCCTCTGGCGAGATAGGGTTAGGTTGGCTTCCAGATAGATCAAGTCCAGGAGAAAGGGGAGTATACTTCGGCGAACATCCTATCATCTCAAACCTCTCCAAAGTGCTCTCGATGAGCGGTCGTTGATGGATCGAGATGCTCCCGTTGTCATGATATTCCAAAACAATCCCTAAACACACACCCGGCCTTCCATCCCTTCTGAACTCGAACTTCTCGCCTAATTCCTTCTGTACCTCCTCCGCATCCTGATCTGTTGATGACGCTCCCATAACATCATCCGTATACGTCGTGGTGATCGTTTCCCCTTGGTCCGTAGCTCTGTATCGAACACATGGGTCAGCGGAGATAGAAGAGTGGTCAAGTTTGCGGAAGGTATCATCCAGGAGTTGGTACCAGTTGTTACCTGCATCCTTCGTCCCGTAGAGGTTTATATTCTGTCGAAGGACTGTCTCCTGACCGTCTCGGAGGCCGTAGTGTTGTTGATATCCGTCAGGAATACGAAGATAGTTCGTTGTTTGTGGTTTAGCATTTAGATACGCCGCTGCGAAATCTCCAGCCCACAACTTGAGGTTGAAGTACGCAGCTAGTGCAATGACGAATCTGACAGACTCGTACCGGACGGTTAGGGAATATGAGTCGAAGTAATGCACTCCCTGCTTCTGTGTGTGTCCCTGTGCAACCAGCCTCACCCTCCGCTTGACTACCTTCCCTTCCTCGTTGGTGACTACGTCGAAGACAAATCGTGTCCCGATCAACTTCATACCTTCCTCCCGAGGTACAGGAGTGAATGCCTTCTTCTCATCGAGACGTCCGATCTCCTTGTTTAGCGCAGCACCCCATAAGTCGAGTCTTGTCGCGGCTTCGGCATATGTCATCGGGACCCATTTGTTGTCCGGTTCTTTGGCTAGCGGCTCGTCTTGGGCTATGAGCGCGATTGACCGGTCATCTTCGTCAAATTCTGGAAGCAATGGTTGTTCGTCCTCCTCCCAATTACCTGCCCAATCCGCCCCTTCTCTCTCTGCTTTTCTTTCCTCTTCAAGAAACTCTTGGGAGTCTTTCATTGCTTGAGTGAGTTTTCTGACGCGTGATGATCGCCTGATGGGTCCGGTTGGTACATTTCGAGTGCGAGTTCGTCGAGGAGCAGGTGGAGGTGTAGGAGGTTGAGCTGGGATGACTGGTTTGAGATGTGGCGTTAGTGGGGTATTAGCCGAATTTGTCATCACGGTTTCGTCCTCGACTCGGGCCGGTTCGACGTCGGTGCTTAATTGGGGTTGTTGACCGCTGTGGGTCCCGGCTGGCTCTGTGAGAAACTCGAAGTTTACTTCTTCTGTCTCCCCCTCAGAGTCAGAAGTCCAATGCCCATGACCTTCGTCAAACACCACATCGCGAGAACGGAGGACCTCGCGGGAACCCCAGACCTTGCATCTATAGATACCGGGACCGTCGTAGCCAATGAGCTGACACTTGATGGATCTGGGATCGAGCTTGCTCTCTCCTTTCTCCTTAGGGATGTGGACGTAGCAGATACATCCCCAAACTCGAAGGTGAGAAACATCTTGTTTCTGTTTCGACCACCGAACCTCCGGAATTTGGCCAGGGCATCGAGATGAAGGGAGAAGATTTCCGACATATATTCCTGCAGCGCACGCTTCTGCCCACCACTCGGCACCCAACCTTGCTTCGAGCAACATGACTCGTACATTGCTGGTCAACACACCTATTGCTCGTTCAGCCACCCCGTTCGAAGGAGAGGAGTAAGCCGCTGTGAACTCGTGAATGATGCCGTGTTTTTCGAAGTATGCGGTCCATGTCTGAGACCGGAACTCAGGCGCATTATCGGTGCAGACAATTTTCAGCACACATCCAGTTTGTTTCTCTGACTGAACACGATAGTTATCGAATCTTTCCAACGTCGTCTCAGCGGTGCGATTGTCGAGGAAGTAGCCACTCTTTCGCGCTGTAGCGCCATCGACTATTACCATCGCATAACTCGCGCCGCCAACTGACACTACACGAGTGGGGCCGAAAAGATCCATGTAGACACGCTCAAGGGGGTTGACCTCACTCCCCCTTTCGCCGTCGAATGGTCGGCGTCGTTGGTTGGCCAAAATACAATCTTCGCATATGTCCTGGTCTGTAGACGTGATCTCCAACCCACTGACCAGCTTCGACGCATCCTTGATACATCCCGTCCCTGCATGGGCAAATCTTCTGTGCCAAAGCTTGCTGTCTCCCGGATTGTTTAACGATTTAGCTGCTAGCGCTACGGGGATGGAAGTAACAAATGACCCCTCCACAAGGTATAGTCCCCCAGTGAGTTTACCAGTGAAGACTTCCAAGCCCTTAGGTTCGTGAAAGACCATTCTGCCGCCGCCAATGACCATTCTCCACTTTAGGTCATCGAGGACTCCGACCGATATGAGATTTGACGCGATATCCGGAGCATGAAGCGCATTGCGGAAGGTGAGGATATGAGATTGACCGTTATGGACAACTCGAATCTCAACATCGCCTGTGCCTAGGATCTCGAAGTTGACCCCTTCTTTGGACGAACTCCCGACTGACCCACACTTGGAAGTGTATGTTTTGAACATTTCTCGGTTTCGGAAGAAGTGAGCTGAAGCCCCTGTATCAGCGAATGTACGACCACCGTCTTTGGATGGCGAGGTGATTGCTGCATGAGCTACTGCTGTCAGGGCATAATGAGGACCGTCCACGACACTGGAGGTCGTTGTGGTTTGGTTGGCAGTCGGGGTGAGGAGGGGTGCGTCTCTCTTCCCCTTCCACCACTTGGGATACTGCCCTTGTTTCCCGCCTCCCAGCTTCCAACAGTTCTCGATGGTGTGTCCTTTACCCTTGCAATTTGTGTTGGTGCATACTAAGTCAGGGTTACTAGGTCCTCGGGTAGAACTTCGCGTAGAGGCCAAAGCTGCTCTTAGCTCTGCCACTTCGGTCTGTAGCACGGTAACTCGGTCTCCGCCTGTCGTCGCAGTGTCACCTCCGAGATGAAGGTAATATTCGTCCAGTCTCGATATTATAGCGTTAAAGTTCTTTTCGCCCATAAGGGATCCTGTGATGACCACCCACGTTGGAGTTCGGGGAAATGAGTCTAGAAAAATGGTCGTGAACTGTTCCTTGGAGATCGCTGCGCCACAATCATTGGCGTCTTTCAGAAGCAGTTGCATCTTCTCAGCATACCCGCCTTCTCCTCCGATCCTCATACCCTCCGTATACCTACACGCGCGGAGGTTATCCTCCTTGCGTTGACGTGCAATATTCGTGGCCTGAATGAACTCGGTTTCGAGGTAGTTCCAAAGGTCTTTAGAGGACAAGCCTCGGGGGATACCTAGACCGTCTGGATTCCTGATGTTCTGCCATAGCGTAAGGTACGCTACCGATTCCCGAAGATCGAACTCGAGTACGTTCGGATTAGGGTCGTTGATTGCCGTTGAAGGTGGGGGATATACACTTGGAAGATTATTGGGATTTGCTACTTTGCCCGTCCAATATAGGTTGAGCCCCTTAAGCTTCCTGATGGGTAAGATACTTTCTTTGAAGGGAATGAGGTTCTCCCCATTGAACCTCTGTTCTTCAGGGAGTAGTTGAATTGTGGTGTAATTACTCGGGGTATGCGAGGCCATTATAACGAGCGAGTAGACGGTCGAATGAACGGAATTTATCCACTGGTATAGTGAGTCGAATATGGGATGTTATTTGTGTAATCGTCTTGCAGGGTTAAAGCGCGGGGCCCATAACCTGATGCAATCTGAGAGAGATGAGTACTAGTAAGTACGAGGTCGCGATACTCAGACGATACACAAAAGTGGAAATCGACTCATTATTAAACAAGACTACAGTACCTGAGAGAGATGAGTACTAGTAAGTACGAGGTCGCGATACTGTAGACAATAAAGTGAGTAAAGACATAAAGAGTGGAAAGGGAGAAAATACACACCTCAGACGATACACAAAAGTGGGAATCGACTGAGGTGCAAGCGAAGCCAATGGGTAAGTATATGTGGTCGATCACTCGACCGGTACCAGAAATGGTAAGTATGGATGAAATCGGTAGGTAACGATCGACGAAGTATAGGAGTGAGTTACTAAAACGGAAGTCGTGTTTCTATAAGTGGAAGCGAAATAAATAAGAATGACCGTGGATGAAACGAAGGTATACTAGAAGCGCTAGGGCTTCACCTTAATACTCCAACAGATACCATAGCAGGTGCGTGGCGCGAAACAAGACACTGCACTATCTACCGTTACTGAACCAGTCGTGGACTTGCAGCATCGAAACTCTGAAACATTCGTGCGGCCGTCTCTGAGAGCAACCCTGGTGAAGCTCCTGCCACAATTGCAAATCAACAACCCTTTGTTGTCACCCTAGATTCATCTTTCCCGACCGTTTTGCATCCATCTAGATCGTGTTCCGGGACCATTTTCAACCAAAGATCTCATCTGTTTCATTCTCGTAATTCTTGTTGAATACTGAATGCTGACATTGAGACAAGTTGGCCCTTTTGTGACATATATTAGAATTTGCATCGTGTATAAGTCCTAAAAAAAATAACCCACTATCGTTCTTTCTCAGACATAAGTCACTTCTAACCTCATGCGCAGAGACGGGTACATCGCACGATACGGCGACGTCGCGAAAGTCTATGACGGGGACAAAAAGGCGATGGCAGAGGCCATTGAACAGGATATTCGCGACTTCCTTCGTAAAATCACGCCACGTCCCGCTGCTTCTGGCCGACTCGTGCTTGATACTGGCGAGCAAGACCTTAAGAATATAGGCCGCTGGTATAAAGAGGTGAATGATCTTGTTTTCCTGTGTAGCCTGAGGTCCTCATATCATTTTAGATCCTAGTCGAAGGGCTCAGGACGTTTTGGATCGATAGGGCCTACATTACGGATGTGAATCTGCCTGAAAGTCGTCCCGACCTCTTTCGTAGCGGGAGGCTTGCAGACCTGCTCGGATACCGGGCAGCTCTCAACCGACGTGCTTCCAGGGATGATCCCGACATCGGCCCTGCCCGGTCCACCCGATCTCGAACCGGTGCACACCCGTATCGCAGTCCACGCACCCCGCATAGGAGAGTGTCAGCCATGGCCAACAGCTCATCCCCAGCTGCGCCGTCATTACCAGCTGTGTCGTCCTCACCAGCTGCGTCGTCCTCAACGGCTCCAACCCCTCAAAGGCGTTATGATGGCTCCTCGAGTAACAGCAGCACAACATTCTGGTCACCTAGTAGCAGTGCCAATAATACTGGCCCACCCATGCCCGGTAAAGCGACACTACGGTTTTGGCTTCGGGTGAGTACTCGTCTCTGACTGCCTCAATCTGAAGACTGACTACAGTTCCGCAGAACGGTGAACCTGCCAAACGCGTTGTAGTAAATGCGCTCGGCTCACGAGTCTCTCTCGGCTCACGAGTCTCTCTCGACTCGTGCAAAATTTTGCTCGCATTGCAAGGGGTAGAGCACCCCGATCGTTTTGAAGCAATTACAAAACATACTCCCCGGTGGAAACCCATAACCTGGACCACTGACCTAAAAGCTGATCCTGGGGACGTGTTGCTCTATCGCAAAGTCGGCGTTAAGTACACGCCAGGCGCAGCTGAAGCGGTCGAGCACCTCTGATCGCAATTTGTTCTTTTCAAATTCCCTCTCTTGAGTACATTAAACTTGATTTATCATTTTACCTAGAATACCAGACAGAAAATACACGTTCCCTTTCGTCAGTACGTAGTCATTCGTTTAGCATTATTCACATACCTATCAAAAATAATCTTGAACCAAGATACCCATATTCTATCTATTTTCCGTGCCGTGAAACTCCTGGCGACAAGTATGAGCCGACATCTTGCATATTTGCAGACCCTGAACAATAAAATATTTAATTTTGGACCCATCTATAGCCGAGACATACCTCCTGGTAGTCAACAAACTCCCAATCATCAAGTATGAAGTCCGACCTTCGACCCTAGTCGCTAGAGAAATATGCAGCCTAACCCAAGAAACGCATTGGAAGCTGTGAATGACGCTCAGTCATTGCCTAACCGACACTAAGTCGGTAGGACCAAACCACACAAAGTGGTTGGCATAGAAGTTGAACGAAGTGTTGAAGGTGGCAGCAACGTGAACATCAAGTCTAAGGCCTTTGGAAACATCAAGCACAAACAAGAGTGTTTTGCCAGTCGCTGCTTGCGCTTCTAAAAGTACATCTACTTCTCACTCACTTCTACTTTCTCTTGTCTCGCTGACGACTTAGCGTCGTTCAGCAACGATCAACTCCGAGTTGAATCGTGTACAACGCCTAGTTGTCCTCATCATCCCTGGTCGCTCTATCTGTGGAACATCCTCAAGTTTTTTCCGGTTTCCCCTGAAGCCTACATCCGAGATTCTGATGAATCTTTACACCCTCTGCCTTCTGCTTTGTATCCGTAATCCGCCACCCATCCACATGTATTCGTGCTGAAACTCGTCCAAGATGGTTTTCACGATGCCGTAAAGCAAAAGTTCCAATGCGCGCGCAATAGCCCCAATGCTTCAGATCCCGCCGTAACGATGTGACTTAGTACCTTTCATGTCGTCCGCCGCTCGCGTCCCTGTGTAGTAGTGGCTTTTCATATCGTCCGCCGTCCGCCGTTCGCATCCCTATGTAAGTTATTCTCTAATCAGTCTAGTCCAATGGATTGTTATTCATGAAACACATCTTAGATTTATTGCATTGCAGTCCAAGATGAATCTGTAAAAGGAGCTTCACTCGAACCTGACTGATGCATTCGGGTGTAACAGGCTCTTACTGGGTGTAACATGCGACTGTCCGCTTGTGTCCATGCTATCTAACTCAAAGTCAATCTGAAGTCATTTAGAAGCCATCTCAAGACTCGCACCCCAAATTCGCCTTACCCTGCTCTAACTATGAGTCTGTCTTCTTGGCCTACAGTCAGCTCGTCGTCCTTGGATATTTTTGCTGAACCTCCACGTTATCTTGCGGATCCTACACACCTTGCAGAGCTTTCCGACTTCGGTCATAGCTTTGAGGCGTTCCTAAAAAATTACATTTTGTATATAATTGGACCCCCCCAGCCCATTCAGCAGTCTCCCGGATGTGAAGTTGTTCGCTGGACAGACTTCGGTCGGCTCGACTACACAGAAATCGGCACCAGTGTACTGACTGTAAGTCTGGTGTCCTTTTCAGATATCTATCATACTGACGTATCTGTATTGCTAGTGCATCAACCCAAACCACCGTTCCCGCTCTTGCACCCCAATCACTCGCAGACCATTTGACACGAGCAACTTCCAGCGCTACATGATCGGCATTCTCGTAGTGTACTATGAGCGCTATACCCAGTTGCCTTGGTCACTCTCTCATTGTCCCACCTCCCTTTTGAGGATGTCGATTGCTCCAGGACCTTTGTTCTCTCCACAAGATCCTAAGAGGTTCATTCTCAGTCTACGGGGACTGGCTCGTCTCGGTTTTCTTTCATTCTCGCGCATAGTTGGCGATCCAAAACTCATGAAACGTTATATCCACCCCCCAGAAGACCTTCTGACAGTAGAAATGACTTATGACAGGCACAAAACGCGTGTCCCGAAGTTGCTAGCACGTAAGTTTTGAGTATATCATGTATTACCATTGTCTGATCCCTTGCCCTTTCAGCGGTCTCAAATGCTTCGAGGTCGATAAACGAAGCTTCCACTGAGCTGGCTAGACTGTTTGAGTCGGACGAAGAACCTAATGCTGCCGAATTCGAGGGATAGACTATTAATGGAGTTACAGTACCATGTGTAGTTTCGGCTATCCCGCGGATCGTATCATGTATTGCAAGGTTGATCATATGCCAATTGTTGAAATGTTCATTCTCAATGTTTTCGTGACAATCAATCTCAGATAGACGGGCCCGGTCGGTCAAGTCGGTCACACGCATCTCATAAAAGGTATACTGTCACTTCTTATTAGTTTGTTCTCTCTCAGAGTCTCTGTCTCCTTGATGTCTGCTGGGAACGATGGATATGCCCATGACCCGCGACGCGGCTGCAGCCCTCCACTGTATTCTTTGGCTACCTCCAACCCGAAAAAACCATCAGTCTACTATGTATTACTGATTGGTGAAAGACGCGGCATCTACGATAATTGGTGAGCACTCTGCAACGCATCTTATCCATCCACTCACTGACCTTCTTAACGCAGGGATCGGGTGAACCTACAAGCTCGAAAAGTCAAAGCAACTACTAAGAAGTGTACAACACAGGAGGAGGCTCTTCAGTATTGGCGCTTTGCTTGTCTTGATAGCCACGACCACCAAGAGGGAGAGGATAATTCCTTCCGAAACCCCTGGACCGGAACCAAGCACCCCTTCCTCGGGTATCCGTTCGCCTCGTCTGCTAGGGCCTCCTCGTCGACTTCAACGTCTACCCCTCCTACGCCTTCCTTGTCTTCCCATATAGCATCACCGGGTCATCCACCGTCACCTAGGCTTCCGCATACGACAAACACTTCTGTGGAGCTTGGGGGTTCGGTTTTGGAACTCACTCAAAGTTTTCGCCTATTGTCCACTCCGTCGCGTCCTAGCTTTTTGCGGGTTAAAGAGAAGCAGAGTGGCGCTAAGCAGCAAGTATACGACCGCCACTTGGTCACATGGCACAATCAGTCTCGCGTTTTTGAAGATATGTAAGTACAATCAACTATCGTAGATTCACTCGTTGATGATGGATTGGTTGATAGAGAGAGCGCACTTGCCCTTTATAGAGACATTTTCGCGCGGGGATTTGCAGTGCAGGTCAAAGCTGTCAGTCATCATGATTTGTAGAAATGACTTAATCTATGTACGGTTGTTTATATCACTTTTTTACTTGAACAATCATCATCTGTCGTTGCCGCTACATCTATGTCAGAAGTGCTTGAGTTGAACATCGCAAAACTAACTCGAAATCAGCTCGTAGAAGGAGGGAAAATCACCTATTCAGATGGACTCACAGGAGCACTGCTACCCACGACCCGGGACTTTATAACTTCACCGAACATGACTCGAATCCCAGAGCCACCTTATGGTTCCACTCGCGATCTTTATCGTTGTAGCGATGCTCGTTATGGCCCGGACGATCCTTGTCGCTGGCCTCAACCATTCAACCCACTATATCCTTACCTCGCATGTATCCCAGTGCGACCTGAAGATGACGCCTGGAGGTTTTATGAGTACAAAGTGATGTGGCACGACATTACGAACGATTGCGTAGATTCTACATCGGAGGAACTTGCTCGAGGGATGGGCTTGGTCGGCGGGGAACACGGTTCGGGACGGATGTTCAAGGAGAAGCTGAAGCTGGCAGTCACCGCAGTTGAAGAGCGTGTGGCGATGTTTCTCTTGCGTTCTACGGATGCTCACGATAAGGCGCTGGTTGGGGAATTGCGGCAGATTATGGATGTATGCTATACACACATCACCACGATCTCGTCGCCTATACGGGATCTCCAACGTGGTTTGGTCGAACTTCAGCGGGCTTGGCTGACCTTACAAGCAATCTTCGATTACGCGGAAATCTTTGCTAAACGGATGAGGGGTGAGGAGGATGCGGTGGTAACTCACGTAGAACGTATAGGGGCTTTCGTATGGGATGACATGCAGGCGGCGGCACTCGTCCGTGCAGGTCTACCCGTGTACTTCATTCGTCCGTATTCACAATTCAGTCGACAAATCGTTTTGCGCGCAGTGTCATTGGTGCAGCCTCATTCACCTCTCGTTGTCACGGCTCCAGCAAACCCACCCTACCCCCCGATTATAACTACTCAGGCAGGTGCAGAGGAGAAGTTTGTTGCCATTCGTATTGCTGCTATAAAATGTCTATCAGAACCGAGTCCATTTCAAAACGGTCATTATAGTGGTGCCTACAAGTCCTCTTATACTGTGGGTCATGGCTCAATCACCTCGCCGGTGTTCTCTGGTCCTAGTAGTCACAATGTCGCTGTCGGATATCCTGCTGCGGGGCTGGTTCGAACCAAGCGGGTCACTCACGCTGGAGAGGAGCCGTATCACAAGCCGAGTAACCTCTCATCTGGCAACCTTCGTTACGGTAAGGGAACAGGAAGTAAGTGTGATGCAGTACTCCCGAACGTTATGGTGAAACTCATGGTATCTTCTTAGCACCTTCCGGGCAGCGCAATCCTTTCGACGACTTACCTGGTGATGATCCGATGACACCCCCCAGACTGAAAGCGTGGGAGTGCGTGAACATGGTCATACAAAGGATGGGTGTGAAACCGGCCAAGAAGTTGTTCATCGTACCTGACCCTGGTTTGTTCTTTGGTGCAAAGGAAGCCGGGCGACAGTCTCAGCAGCTACATCAATGGGAGCACTTTCGCTGTGCTTGGCTAGCCAGGTGCTCCAGTCAGTCTAAACCAGCTGAACCACAGACCACGGAGACTTGGCGCATAATCTTGAATCTACCGATGTTGAAGGTGAACCATGAGCGCGAGGCGAAGACCAAGAAGCAGGCACAGACAGATGAAGTCTTCCGAATGATGCGCGAAACGATGGAGCTGTTCGGTGAAGGAATTTCCACAATTGTGACCTCATCGCATGGTCCATTTGATCCTCGTCGGGGGCAGGTGCTGATATGGGAGCTGTCAATGATGAACTTTGTTCACGAGATACAGTATACGGATCGCATCTTGGACCAGACGAGGCCTAGGCCGTCTATCAATGTCAGCGCAGCGCAACTCGCAGTCGCAGAGGCACGACATTGCCATGAACGAGAAGCATTGGCAAGGCAGGTCTTCAATGGCATTGAATGCAGCGGGGGGAACCTTGGTATAGCATCTACCTTGTGGTCTGAGCGCTACCAGGCTTTGAAGGTGTTCTGGAAGATAATGGACACCTGGCCAGGCGCAAAGTCTACCAACTGGCAACGCGGTATCGATATGGATCTCACTCAGCTGCCGAAGTTAGGAGAGAATTGGGAACGCGAATTAGCGCAATTTTATGTTCAGTGTGCGTTCAATGTTCTTAAACGCCCGCCAGTCCTGCCTTGTTGTCGTGTGTAGCATGTCTTTAACACTCAAAGTAGTGTGCTGCTCTTGTCCTTAGTTGTGATGAATTGCTTGAACTTAATGCACTATGTACTTTCTTTCTTAAGCTTCAACTGAGACGAGATTCAACATAATTATTCAGTCTTCAAAGTTCAAGGCTCTAAAAATTCGAGAACCTCATATATATTATTAAATAAACAACCAGCATAACAAGAGTATACACAAACAAAAGAGAAATCTATCACTGTCAGCAACTGCCAGCAACCGCCACCAGCTCTGACTCCTCTTTCTGACTATGCAGTTGTCCCGTATCGTGCTGAGTGCCGCTCAGCTGCATTGGAATTCAAGAAAGAAGGGTTTCAGCATGGGTGGCTGGTTGCAGCACCACTGGTCAAGATAGCGAGCCTGTGTTGTTCTGTATTTATCTTCGAGTTTTTTTTTCACTTTCTGCTTGCTAACTGTCTCGCACTACAGGTACTGCTCAGGTTTATTCTATTGCCGCCACTCAGTGTGGTTCGTGCAGTCTACGGCTTAGTGTCGTTAGACAAATCGGCTTTGTCCCGATTTTCACCATCCCCCCACCCTACCTTTGCAAATTCTTGGCCACCGCCAAAGGGTACCACCTTCAGCAAGGTCAGTGCAGCACTTCAGTTGCCCAGGCCGAAAGCTGACGGGCACACCTAATCTCAGTATCTTCTACTCCATCGTCTTTTGCGCGTGTGGAGGCCTTTGGCTTGTTTACCAGTTGAACGAGCTACGTGGCCAGGACACGTCAGGCTTACTCAACCAAATCTTCTCTATTCGTCGAGGTCGAGGTCAGTTTTGAGTACGCAGGTTCAATGACTTCTTGCTGATTGCGCGCGCTTCCCAACAGATGGCTCCGAGGCGCCCTCAAATGGTGGATGAAGAAGCTTTTAGGAGGGCCATTGTGGATGTTCCCGGTATTACGGAACCATCTAGTTTCACGTCCCCAGCTCTTTCTGCTGCAGCAACGGCTCCGTCACAGAGCTCAGCTGGAGGGGCAGAGGCATCTAGTGAAAGCGTGAAGGGCGCACCTGAGAATAGTGCGAAGAACAGGGTTAGTACCGGCATCCTCTGAAACGTTTTCAATGCTAAAGCAGAGTTTATACATAGCGTGCTACGGTGCTTGAGCATTACGATATGAAGCTCGATAAAATGCTCTCTGCGTACATCGCAAGAGACGCTGACGCGCGCATCGGTCAGCCCTGCACCTGCGCTATCAATACTCGGACGACACGATGCAGAGAGTGTTTCTTGCTCCCTCCTATGTGCAACGACTGTTTCTTGGCAGTGCACCAACACAATCCGTTCCACTGGGCGGAGGTCTGGAATGCGGAAGAAGGGTTTTTCACGCGCTCTGACCTCTCTGCTCTTCGAGAAGGATGGGCATTCAACTTGGGCCACGACGGTGAACCTTGCAAGCACTCGTCTACTCCATTCAATATCAATGTAGTCGACACTAATGGTGTTCATGGGACGCGGGTTAGATACTGTGGATGCAAAGGTCCACGGAAATGGGAAAACCTCTTTGAGGCTGGGCTCTTTCCAGGGACAGTTTTAGACCCAGGAACAGCATATACATTTAGAGTACTGCGGGAGTATCAAATCCACTCTGAAGCTTCCAAAAAACATGCCTATGATTATGCGCGAGCGCTTGCTCAGCTGACTGATTTTGCGTTCCCTCATAAGGTACCGACTTTTTACACTAATTTCCAACTCATCTCGCGAATCTGGGCTTTCTTGAGGACTTCGAAGTGGTGTGGGCAAGGGCATGGGATCGATGCTCCCTTGCCGCATCGTGTGCCGGGAAACATGGCTGTGTACTGCCCCAGTTGTCCTGAGGAGTGCATGAACATGGAACAAGGTTGGGAGCAGACCCCGGATTCGTTGAAACATCTGCACTCTTGCCGCCGAACATTGGACGGCAACTTTCAGTTAAATCATTTCAAGAAGGCACACGATCCGAAGGACGTCTCTTTGTACGAGGGCAGATCTATCTTTCCAAATCATGATGTCGAGGCGAATTACATCGCTGAAGTGCCTCAACTTCAAAAAGATCGGAAACGTATGCTTCGAGAATCTAGGCAGGAGGGTAATGAAGAAATAGGAGTGGTAATAGAGAGGATGAAGGCTGAAAGGAAGGAGGAAGCGCGGAAACGAGAAGAAAAGGTTAACTGCTCATACCTGAGCGCAATCGAAAAGCAGAATAAGAAGAAGTTCAAGGGCATGGACATCACTGGTGTTGTTAACGTCATGTGCGACCATGGTGTGTCCGAGGGGATGGTGGATTTGCAGCTGGGTGAGCGGTTTGCCAACACCGACCTTGCTCTTGCGCATGCCATGTCGTGTCGTGGGTTCAGCAAAGGCGCAGTGCCAGACCATCTTCTGAGCTATGATAGTCAATGCAACTATAGTGTTCACCTGCACGAGCGTTTCAGCGAAAATTTCCCGCACCTTGCTCACCTCCTCCAAAAAATGCGCTTCACTATCCCAGCAATGCATGTACGCAATCACCTTGATATGTGCATGTACCTGTATGCTGCTGCGTATAAAACTTGCATGGGCCACTTTCATGGAGAGTCAGCGGAAGTAATCTGGGCTGAGCTGAACGGGTTGGGCACTGCAGTCCGGCAGATGAGCAATGGTCATCGGCAAGACACCATTATTGAGATGATATACTCGTGGAGTTCTCGCAAGGTGTACAACATGAGTTATCAGCTCCAGAAGGACTTAGAATATGCTAAGAAGAAATATTCGCAGACGAAGGAGAACATGGAGGGATTGTGCGTCATTCATCGCGATAAGCTCGAGCGCTGAAATGCGGAAGATCGCTCACCCAGAGTCGATGCTAAAAACAAGCGCCTTGTGCATTCGGTGTACGCCCAGGAGCCGAATAAGAGTTTGAGTTTCACTCAGCTCATTCAGAGGATGATCAAGTCGGAGGCAGCAATTCTTTGCGGGTCGGATACTGTGGTCAAGGAGAGTCTGGTCGGAAGGTTTCTGAAAGAAGCGTTACACATACAAGATGCGCAGGTAGAGTTGAAGCGAAAAATTCAACACATACGGGATACTGGGAGAGTAGCAGACGAGAAGGCGGCAGAAGAGCTGGTTGAGAGACGAATGAGGTTGATGCACCAAATCGAGGCGTTGCGCAAGCAGCAGCCTATGGTGATGCCAGGCATTGGAGACCTTGTGCACTCATCAGAGGCTTGCGAACCTGAAGAGGAGAAGTTGTGGTTACCTTCAGATATTCATGCAAGTGAGCATGAAATGTTTGGTCTGCGGGCATTGGCAGAGAAAGAGGTGGAGCTTCGAGAGGGAATGGCTTGGGACTGCATCGTCGAGTTGCAGGCGATAGTACGAATGCTGTCAGCGGTGTATAGCTACAAGGATATTCATGATCGTGGCCAGGAGCAGAACACGAGAAGTGCAACTGCTATCATGCATTACAATGAGAGAAGGGCTGAGCAGTTGGAAGATTACAATAGGCACCGAAAAGCATTAGTGAATCTGGGAGCGGCTTCGGAGGAATCAGAGAAGTGGAGAAAATTAGATGTCACTGACACGTACCGGAGGTCGACGACCGCAAAACGAGGTCTAGGAGCCTCACGGCGCGTAGATGGCGTACTATGGAGGATGGGCACAGGTGCCGAGAGTCCAGGGACAGACGGTTCGGCAGAGATACTAGTTCAGAGGGGTCAGGATACTGGACCTGTTGGCACTCAAATGTCGAGGCGGAGGGGTGAGTTTTTCCGAAATTGAGTGAACTGCTAGAGCTGATGATGAATTCGTCTAGCAATTGGTCAGCCAAAGTCCCCTGTGAAAGTGGCTGCTACAAAAGGTGCGAAACTTGTCTTCATGCGGCTATAAGCATACTCAAAAACAATATATATATAGCTCACCACAACGAAGATGCTCACAACGCAAACGCAGAACGGCCTGCTAAACATTTGAAGACAGGTGATAATCAGTGCAGTGGAGAGCCGTCTTCAGCGCCAGAACGAGATGGTTGGATTTGGCGACGAGGACTGCAGGAGGGAAAGGTCGATGAATGGGCAGAGGAACGTAAGTCCGTAGTACATGGTGTTGTGTTGTTGCCCTTGTCTAATGGTTGGAAGCGCAGAAGAAAAGGTAAAATTCTTTCGCGATGAAGCCGAGATGGAGAGGTGGAGGGAACAAGTAGAAATAAAACACGCCGAGTTTGCGCGTTGCATACGTTACTTTACCAAGATGGCGGCGGTTTGGCAGAATCTATCGGATCAGAAGACGTGGAAGCCGCATAAGACAGCAAGCAGAGAGATAGCAGCAGAGTCAAGGGCAATGTCACCTGGTCATGCTGCGTATGCACTCAAGCAGGCGAGATTGTACACGGTTTTGCAACGAGACTGTACTAGACGATTTGCGGAGTCAGGGCTAGAAAAACTTCGCAATGAAGGGGCGGGAGAGCTACTTGCGGACAGAGTTCAAAAGTGGCGCGTGATGGAAATGCAAGGGTTCCCGGTAGTTGAAAGGTAAGAGCTTTGAATTCTGAAAAAAAAGCCTTGACTGATCATGTTCACTCGCAGTGAACGACCAGCTTTCGTCGACCCAACCGCCAACGCGGGTGACGTAACTTTGCCGGAGTCGGACAGCGAAGACAGTGAGGTCGATGAATTACACGCGTAAACAAGTGTCCCCGAGACAATCTCTCACTCAAAAACGCTCAGTCGAGGTCAGTACTTGTTTTTCTAGTTCACAAATGCCGCTGAACCGTCTATTCATCAGTCTCCAACTCTCTTCAGCACCATCAACCGCCCTTCACGCGCCATCTTTTCGTCTTTTCGTCTTTTTGTTCTAACTACACTCCAATTCAAGGTGAGTACTTGTGTTTTTAGTTCATAAATGGTGCTGAACCGTCTATCCATCAGTCTTCAACCCTTTTCAGCACCATCAACCGCCCTTCACGCGCCATCTTCTCCTCTTTTCGTCTTTTCGTTCCCGCTGCGCTTCAACTTTCGCTCCCAGCTTCGTCTCTCTTCTACTCCCCACCGCCACCTCACGCGCTGTATTCGCGTCGCTATTCGAAGCGTACCAACCGCTATCATTCAAAACACTTTCGTGCAGACGATTCTCGGTTCACGAATGTGGGGGATACACGTTGATGCGGAGTGGCACCAAGAGGACGATAATGGTGAGTAATCTATATAGTAGTTCATATGCCTTCGCCTCACTTCATATGCAGTTCAATTCAAACTTACACTTCAAATCGAGTTTTCGCTTCATACGATCAGGATCTTTTCATTCCGTTCAGTGGTGAGTTCGTTCATTTTCGTTTCAAGCGCATGCATTCACCTCTTTGGCCTCAGTTCCAAAAGGATTTCAAAAGGCGCCATGCGAATACCGAGTAGCTCAACCGGCTGGTAGTTGTAGTTGCATTCATACCGTGCGTCGCGTTCTACACATATGCGATAACTCACAGTTGATAGCGTCTCGCAGGTTTCGACGCCCTGATTCGTGGTTCATTTGTGGTTCAATACCTTCCCTTGCAGTTCAAATGTCCTCATCCGCGGTTCATTCGTCCTGATTCGTGGTTCATTTGTGTTTCAATACCTTTCTTGCAGTTCAAATGTCCTCATCCGTGGTTCATTTGCGGTTCAATTGCTCACTTGTAGTCGCGAGTTCATTCACGGTTCAATTGCTTGCTTATAAGTTGCGGGTTCAATTGCGGTTCAATTGCTTGCTTGTAGTCACGAGTTCATTTACGGTTCAATTATGTTTTAGTTCAAAAGCTAGTGTACAGTTCAAATACAATTCATATTACATCGTGTTCAAATGTGGTTCAAATCATAAGTGGTTCAAATCATAACTGGTTCAAATCATAAGAACACTTAGCTACTGTTTCAAACGCAGATCATATTTTGGGCATGACCGAAAGTGATTAATCAAAACTGGTTGTCTTACAGCGCTACTTGTTCCTGATCGAGGTAGTCCTGGACTATGGGGCCCCAGAAGTCCAAGAGATTCAAGGATTGGTTAAGCCTTCAAGCTTCAAGTTCAATCATTCAGTCTTGTGGTATTTTTGGATGACAAGACTTCAAAAAGTGTTTGTCTTTCTATGGGAGAGTATCCTCCCCGCGTTGTATTTCCTTTCGATTTCTCCTGTTTTGATTTATTCCTCATCTCTATTTTGATCCCCTCATACTTCTCGATGCCTGTTACGCTATTTACGATACGCTTACGACCTGTTATCCCGATCACGACATTGACTGTTTCTGGTCTTGCTCATCATGCTTCATATGCTTGCTTCGTTCGTTACTCTGCGACCTTCTTTTCTTGATCTATGTTCAGGTTCTATGCTCTATGGTCACCCCCCATCATATTCATTCACTCTCACTTATGGATTTCTTGAGACTATTAATCCAGCTATTTCAATACGATCCAGTATCTTTTGTTGTATATCTGTTCCAAAATTATAATGTTCTATTCTTTTGTTGGATGCAGTGCACCCATGAGCCCATATACTCCAACCGCGTCGGCCCAAATGTGCAGAAACTAGTAGCAACCCAAGTCATTCAAATCCTGCATTCATCGCCCTTGCCTCGCACGCTCCCGTAACAATTTGTATAGATGCTCCGCGAGACCTGGTGTGAGCTGTGTGAGGCCGTCAGAGGTGCAAAGGCGATAGGCTGGCATAGGTTGGTATGTCTCTGAGAGAATCTGTTGAAAAAGCAGAATGAGCAAGTGTGAGGAGGTTTGGGACAGGAGATCAGCGTACTTGACTGTCTTCGACGAGGACGGACGCTATGATATCGTCAGGGTCACCAATTCGGCCTAATGCTGGAACGTTTCTGTCATCTATTTGAGCATATATTAGGGACCGAGTTATAATGAGTCTTGAATGCCCTTCCAAAGACTCACCATGAACGTGCATCCACCCATATTGCAGCTGCTTAGCTCCGTTGCTTTGAATCTCGTCTACGTCCTCTCGTAGGCCAGTCTGGATAGCTTCATGTAAGAGGGCACAGAATTTCACTGTTGGAACTTGATTAGAAGGGCAAGATATCACAAAGTGATGGAATCTGAACAGACGGTTCTCTTTGAAATCATTCAACCCCGCTCCGCCTTCACCTTCACTTTCATTTTCAGCTTCTTCTCCTGCTGCTGCAGCACCGCTCGCAGGTAACCAGCCTACAACTGTACACGAATCCGATGTTGGCGGAGGATCTGGGAGAAACGAGATGGCAAATGCTGGAAGAGTGCGCGAGAGAGGTGAAGGTGGTTGTATGAGATGGTAAAATAGGTTTCCACGAGACGGGTCGGGGAACGAAGTAGGTGCACTGGAGTGCTTATTTCGAAGGGGAGGAAGACGCGTAGGCCATTGTCGTCGACTTGCAAGAAAGCGAGTAGTCGCTGTTCGTAGCAAAGTTTGCATTGTGTGATGAGTTGTTATGTAAGTCTCAAGTACTCAGAAATGGATACTTTTTGTTTCTTTCTACGAAAAGTCAAGAAAGTGAAAGTTGTAGATTCTGCGAGTACGAGTAGAGGATAGCGTGGATACTGATAGTAGTGGTACAGATATTCGCGAGAATGTATAAGTAATGTACAACCGGCTCGGAAGCAGGAGCGAGCACAATAGAGTTCTACCGTCCGTACCTGTAAAGCAACTGCGTCAGCCAAGCACAGATTCTAAGAAACGAGGGACAAAGTGACAGAGATCAGAAGAAGACACAAAGACATACTTTTGCAACTCCCACTCTCTGTTATCTAACGGACAAACGTTCCGTGTCTTGAGCCAACGTGAGATGCAATGGAAGTGAAAAGCGTGCTGTTTGGTTAGACCACCAGAAAATAAAATCAGTTAAAGGCATCGTCTTGGAGGGCAAATCCCACAAGGACAAACTCACATTACAAATTCCCCAAGCTGCGTGTGACGGTGCGCAAGTTTAACATGTTGCTAATGCACCTATATTACATATGCGTCAAGTCCTGCATTACGGGGACTGGGTGAATGCAACACACGATACCAGGACGAAGTGCCGGTGAATGCTTCGGTCTTACGCTTCGTCAAGTGCCCCCGGATGAGTGCAGATGTAAGGCGACTTCAAGACGTGGTTCGTAGGAGGTTAATGGTAGCTTTTGGAGAGTTACATGGAGAGATAGGGAAGGGCTATATAGATCATGAGTTGAGCCGTCGAAGGTACGAACAAGACAGAACACTTACTGTGAAGCCGGCTTTCATCAACCCAACTGGTAGACAATGGTATCCACCTGTGCGATTATAGCGATTACTTCACACTGGCACACCTCCAGGAGCAATCAACTATACAAATCCTGCTCTTCGCACAGCTGATCGATGACTAGTTCCTGCCGCTGATTTACTAGGTCTGGCCTAGATCCAGCGATATCTCGCAGCTTCCTCTTCCGAAAGTTGAACCATGGCGACACGTTGGCTCCACTTCTTAAAACAGAGCATACGTCTCAGTCAAGTCCATATTGCTTGTCTTCTCGAAGATTGCCGCTGAAGCCTTCTGAACATCACGCGTGACGGACTCGAGGTTGGAAGGAGACAAGTGTGTCTTAAAGGACGCTATCAACTCCTCGTCGATGATCCTGTCAAGACCATCAAGGAACTCCTTCTGGCGAGCGCGCAGGTCCAGTGCTATATGACAGTTAAGCATCGGCGAGAGATAGGAGCAAGAAATGATAACCCACCTTGACACAAGACGTACAGATACGAAGAAATCAGGATCGATAAGACCTCTAGTGAGTTGATCGTTGACCTTGCGGAAATGAGGGCAGGTGTGACGGGCTGCGGTCGCCGAGAACCGCCTTGCCAGCCTGTCATCGCGGTCGGCGTTCAAGAAAGAAATAGCGCGTCTGGTTTTCGTGGGAAGCTCCAGCTCTGTTTGCCTCTGCTCATCATCATGTCCAGAAAACCGACAATCGAAGAAGAATTCGACGACGACACAGACCTTCCTTTGCCCCGAGCACCTTTGCCAATTACTGGCGTTCGCGGGCCTCTCTTACATCGGATGATGACGTCGACGATGGCGGCGAAGGCAATTCGTTTTCGCAGCCTTGCAGATCCAGCATCGCCTCCACCATCTCAACTGAAGAATACGGTGACGGATATTACACCGTATAAATCGTACGTATCGTTGTTTGTTTTGAAGATGTGATCATCGAGTTTGCGCGTTCACAGATGGAGGTGTAATACATTGACCGAGTGAACAAAAAGTGTGTCAACTTTTTCTATAATCAAGCCGAAGTTTGACTTCATTGCTTATGGCTGCAGACAGGACAGCTTCTAAAAAACCTCATGTTGATGAACGTTTGAAAAGTACGAAGAAACGAAGCCGGCCGGTGACTTCTTCCTCTCGAAAGGACAGTTCAGATTCTGAAGCAGATGATGATGATGGCGAGGATGGCATTAATTTTGCTGACGAGGGGGACCAAGATGACTGGGTAGATGAAGACGAAACGATGGAGGTGGACGAGGCTCAGTCAAAAAAAAATTAGCGCCTGCTAGTGCGAAGGATCCTGCAGGTACGGTTGGTTTCTGAATCGTTTCTACGGTCAAGACTTACGCTAGTCGTGAAAAGCCGCCCGCGAAGCACATGAAGTGCAAAAAGCTCTTCACGAACGGAGGAAAGCTGCAAAAACCACATTCAACATTGCTCACCGACGCGAAACGGGTATGGTCCCAAGCACGTCAGAAGAACTTACCCGCTGCTGAGCGACAGAAACACATCAGAGAGCTGATGGATGTTATCCGGGGCAAAGTCAAGGATATCGTCTTCAAACATGATGCAAGCAGGATCGTACAGACGGCAGTGAAATACGGACAAGCAGCTGAACGGAACGAGATCGCTGCCGAGTTGAAGGGAAACTACAAAGAGTTGGCTCAGAACAAATATTCAAAAGTACGCTTTCTCATTCTTCCATATAGCAACCATCATTCATGTCGGGCTAAAGGAAAATCAAGTTCTTAGTGACGAAACTCATTCGATTCTGTCCAACACATCGCCCGTCTATCCTTCTGGAATTTCAATCTCATGTGTTGAAACTTCTGCTGCACCGTGAAGTGTTGTCAGTTCTAGCGGATGCCTTCGAGCTGTATGCAAACGCATATGAACGATTGATACTATTGCGAGAGTTTTACGGGAAGGAAGTCGCTTTGTTTTCGTCTTCAGCGGATGTGGACAAAGAACAAGCGAAGAAGGGCCTGGGTGGTATAATCGACGGTATTGACAAGGAGCGCAGAAAACGGATACTAGCAGCGCTGAAGGAGAACCTCGATTCCATGTGAATATCACATTTATGAATAATCTTTTCTACCATTGACTGCTTTTGTTAGCTTCAACAACCCAGACAAGGGTGCCGTGACTCACGCAATAGTACACAGATCATTATGGGAATACCTCGCCGCCATCAACTCGATGGAAGACGAAACTGAGCGAGAAAAACTCAGAAGAGATGTCTTTGAAAAGTGCGCATACGCACGACTCGACCTCTTCCTTTTCTAATGTCCTGCAGTTGCCAAGAAGTTCTTGCTGAAATAGTACATACAAAAGACGGCAGTCGAGTAGTGCGTAAATTCCTTGCACGAGGAAACGCAAAGGTAAGACAACTTCACCGTCCAATTAATTATGACGAGACATTAACAGAAAATGATGTAGGATCGGAAACAGATTCTTAAAGCTAAAACCACACATCACACGAATGTGTACAGACGACGAAGCTCAAATGGTCTTATTCACAGCGATCGATGTTGTCGAGTAAGTCCCGTGCTTTCTCATACGACGCTCATATCAACTCATTTCTCCCAGCAGCACAAAACTAGTCCAAAAAAAACATTGTCGCCGAAATGACCAACTCCGCCTCTGACCTCCTCACCACGCCCCAAGGTCGTCGTGCTCTCTTTTACCTCTTCGTCCCTCGCACTCGTAGGCACTTTACCCCAGCTCAAATCGCTTCATTAGCGGAAACGGACGAGGCGCGTACCGCAACGAGCAAAAAAGCTGTTGATGTTCGGGAGGCGGAGATTTGGACTGGCGCCAGTTCAGGCGCGGATAGCAGAAAAGGGCGATGCCATCTCTCGTGAACCCGGGGGTGGTTTGGTTGTCGTGGAAACCATGCTACATGCCGATGGAGGTGAATGCTCAACATTCTCTCGGTTTTTTCTTGTACTCATCGTACTACGATAGATAAAACACCTAACCCCTGGTACTAAAACTAACGCTAACGGCAACAACGATAGATTCAACTCCAGCCCTACCCACAAGTCTCGATACACCCACCCCAACACCTACGCCCACGCCTACACCACCTCCGACGGATACTTCAACGACGTCGAGTACGACGTCTACGACTACGGCAAGTGATACGAGTACGACTCAGTGCGCCGCGAGTCAGAGTGCGAGTGATGGTGGGACTTCGGAATCGCAAGGGTCGGTAAATGGGAGTGGGAGCAGTCAAATTACGCCGAGTGGGAGTGGGAGTACGAGTGGGAGTGAGAGTACGAGTGTGTTGACGCAGGCTTCTACGTTGTCGACTGAGAGTACTTCTATGTAAGCATTCGAGTCGCGTGCGTGTGTGTTTATGTTCTGACGTTCTTACACAGCAGAACATCAAACGGAGTCGCATTCACCACAATCGTCACTGTCGAATCAGTCCTACCAGCCGGAGCCACAATAACCGCCTCTTCCTCTTCCTCCAACGGTTCCGGCAACGGTAACGGTCAAAGTTCATCCCCTTCGCATACGGGGGCGATTGTAGGTGGGATTGTAGGTGGATTGGGAGGGTTATTGATTTTGATTATTGGAGTGTTTTGGTGGATTAGGAGGAAGAGGAGGTTTGATGATATGGATGCGTTTGATGGGAATTTTGATCCTGATAGGATTGTTAGAGGAGGTGGTGGGGGTTTGAGTCCGAAACGGGAGGTTAACGGGGCGGAGGGAGTGGGTGGGGTTGGGGGAGGACACGACGCTATGGAGAGCGGTGCGGTGATATTAGTATGAACGTTCTAACGAGGACTTGTCGGTGCTGGCTTTGGTGCGTTGTTGTTGTACGGAGAAAGTGTAATTCATGCATAGTTCCCAATTGGTGTGAAAACGCGGGCTAGTCTGTACCTGCACCTGAAAGCGGAAAGTGCACATGAGCATGACTAAGTAAGTAAACATGTACAATCACGATCGTTGAAATTCTCGTTTACTGACTTCCACATATCTTTAGGCTCGCTGTAGTGACTATGAAATGAACGAGAGAGATACTCAAATGAGCACAATCCAACTCAAATCAAAATGATGTAGGGTGAGGTGTGACTGGCGTTGTCAGAGATTCCGCACAGTTAGACGCAACAATTGAACTTTGAATCTGCAGGGTTACAGATGTCTTTATCTCAATCTGGGTGAAAAATGGCAGAGGGTATCTCAAAACACAAGATTCAGACAGAAGGTAAGGGTGGTTTTCAGGGTTCAGGAGGGATTCAGGACAATCAATCTCGATGTTTAAACTCGATCCAATGGTCAGACAATGCAGGGAACAGTCTCAGATGCAGCACAGACAGTTTCAGCAGGCAGATTCAGCACAGACAGAACAGCAGTTTCAGCAAAGATTCAGTATCTCTTTCAATTTATCTGCCACAAGGGACTTTACAGAAGTTTTCACAACTGGATATTTCTCGAACTGAACTCTAAAGAGCCAGGCTATATTTCGTCTAAGAAGGGTTTCCTGCTTTGGCTTGTAGCTTTGGGCAGTACTTGCTTAAGAAAATCTAAATAGATACTCTGTAAGCTATATATACTAAATCATAAAATCAAGCATATATCTCGAAATTAAAAGAGTAATCTGAACAGTAAATGAGTCAAAAGTAAGTAAGTATCAATTGAGCAGAGATTGGATTCTTTTTAGGTAGTTTTCTAGGTAATTTTCCAGTTAGATAGTCAAAATGTAGGAACTTTGGGTATAGATTGGTATAAAAACAGAAATATATCGCTTTGTCCGCGTTCTAGGTGTGTTAGGACGTACCCAGGGTACCTAAATAAAGGTCCAGAACCTGTAAATAGCAACCAGTATCCTGACAGGTGACATTCTCCTCAGTGCATTGCAAATCTGGTCCCCTATAAGTTTCTCCAAAATTGGCACATTCTCCTCTACTTAGGGCAGCATTAGGAGCTGTGTAGAAGCTCTAGAGCTTATCTAGACCAGGCTTCATCGTTTCTATCAGCCACAGTAAGGTACAGTAACTGTTTATTTCAAGTTTTACCCCTATACATCTCTTTTTTGGTCAGATTTGTACTCAGGTTATATTTCTTGTTTAGGATAGCTCTCAGCTTCTCCTAGGACAGTATTCTATCCCATAGTTTCGTCTAAGACCTCCAATTAGAGTGCCTTTGTCTTTCATCAAGTTCAGAGGGTTACTGAATTTCAGAGAGATACTCAGATCCAGAGAGATACTCATTTTCAGTATCTAACTCCTTCCAGCATGAGTATTGAGTATCTAACTCATTTGTGCAGATGTAACTTTTGAATCTACTTCCATTATTACACAGATTGGCATTTCATCTCAGTGACATTATATCCACATAGTACTCAATGTACAATATTTCTCTGGTAATACAATCTTCAAGATTGCCCATATTCTCAGCATTCAATCTTATAGTGCCAACTTAGTTAGCAAGACCAGCTGGAACTTTTGATCAGTCCAAAGGACTTAGATAGTTGTTCAATTGAAGTGAAAATCCATCAACCCCTTGGATTACAGTCAACAACACTTGGTAGAGTCTCTAGTTATTAGAGGGTGGGTCTGACCAACTCAATCTGGTATGGAACATTGGAATTCCAACACATCTGGAGAGGCATAACTAGTATCTCTTTGTA
Organism: Omphalotus guepiniiformis; assembly: GCA_028554645.1. Lineage (NCBI taxonomy): Eukaryota > Fungi > Basidiomycota > Agaricomycetes > Agaricales > Omphalotaceae > Omphalotus > Omphalotus guepiniiformis. The sequence goes on from JAQOOI010000031.1 coordinate 190,774, forward strand.
TAACCCATTGGTCACAGTTGCTTAGCACCAGATCTAGTACTGTAGCAAACACTACACTTAGGTATTGTGAGTACAAGTATGTTTCATGTCTTAACTAGCAGTCTGGGGTGACTCTAGTCCTTTATGTTCAGTTTCCAATGCTTGAACATTCCATATTTACTTCAATCTGATAGATTTCAGTACTGAAAGGCTTTTTGACGCAACATCGCAACCACCACAACAATTGGATCGCTCAGCTCCTAGCCCTTTGACTGCCCCCATCCTGCACACGCATTGACTGTAGTGGGTGTCCCCTACAACTCATTGGTGTTGCAGGTGAGGAATGGTCATTTGGGTAGCGACCACTGACCTCCATGTTGACTGGTATTCAAGCTACTTTGTGAACCTGACCTCAGGAGCACAAGTAGTGAGATTGTGAGGTGTTCTAATGTGGACCTGACCTCAGGACCACTGCCGAACATTTACTGGTGTACCTCAAGGTACTCGGTGAACCTGACCTCAAGTTGATCGTAATTCAAGCTACTTTGTGAACCTGACCTCAGGAGCACAAGTAGTGGGATTGCGAGCTGTTCTAATGTGGACCTGACCTCAGGACCACTGCCGAACATCTACTCAAGTCTGGCTGGGCTTTGCAGTTGATATGAGAGTCGTCGCCAGCAGCTCCGAAGGATTCTCAGTATGTTTTTTTTTCTCAGTTTGTTTTCTCAGCTCATTCCTGGATTTTGTTTTCTTAGCCCCGTAGACTCTCGCTATCATCTCTATATTTGAGTGGTACACTTTGGCACCTTTTATCTTCTCTTTCCTCCACGACAATGGACCACGCGTGGCGATGTAGTCTTTTGTTCCCACCCATCCATATGAAGTGCACAGTGATTGCCATGTTTGGGCTTTGCAGATGGCACTGAGCATTGTCATCGGCAGCTCAATTAAGGTGCAAAGAGAAGAACGAAGAATCTCAGTATGTGTATTTTTGGTTTTCTCACTTTGTTTTCTGACTTTGCTCCTGCTTTTTTGTTTTTATTAGGTCTCGCTCATCTGCTCCCCACCTTCACCCCTTTCCTGCTTAAGTGCTCGCATGCCCTCGCAGCATACCTCCCCCACCTTGGCCTTACAAAAGGTATCAAAACAGTGGCTTGGATTGCAGCACAAAGACTTGGTGTTTTTGTGTGTTTTGCTGCTGAGACTTGGTGTCTCCTGCCTCCGCGTCGCAAGAAGACTAGGTGTCTTCTTTGCTGAGCTTGGCGTTGCACTGCACTCTGGTCTTCTTTCTCGCTGACCTCGAGAAATGCACCAAGTAGGAGCACATTCGGAGTGCTGCAGCGACCATAGTGCCTGAGCCGATGAATGCAACCTCTCACCATTCAAAGGTGAAGGTCTCGCTGACGCTGGCCGATCTCTTGACCTTGGCCGATCCGACACTGTGGAATTGTAAGATGAAGAAAGAGCAGGGTTAGAAGAGCCAGAAGCAGTTGCTGAAGAGAATGGCTGTGTATTCACCGTGGATTTCATTTACCTAAAGTTTGTTTTAGAATACTGGTTCATCAGTATCTCTTTCACGAGTTCTACATTTGCAAGCTTGCATTATGTAATGAGGTTTCTTTTGGGACAGCGTGGTCTGGCTTTGACAATTGCCATTTTGAATCTTCACCAACATTTTCACTCGATTTCGTTTTTCTTGCTCTTTCCCCTGCTTTCTGCATATAATTTGCATTGCTAGATTTGTTATTTGCAACGACTGGTAGGTTTTTCTACTCATTCTGCAATTCTAGTTCACTAATCGCTATTTGTTGCAGATTTTTATTCTCTAAATATTACAGTACGCTAAGAGTCAGTTTGCACTGTTCTTTTTATTAAACTCATATAATTGCCAAGATTTAATTCAAATGTCTTTCTGCAACCAATGCCCTGCTATTAATCGATGCACTACTTTTACTTGTGATCCAAATGAAGTGAGTTTGTGCTGATTTTCCTTGCGTTGTTCTACTGATGACACACTCTAGTTATTTAGTAATATATGCTACTGTGGACATGCAGAATCCACTCATGTTTCCCCTGCACGTCAATTTCTAGAGAGTCGCAGTTGCCTAGGAAGCAATTCAATGTTCTCGTCGGTGTGTTGCATTTTTTGCACCATGCTTTAATTTTTCATTGAGTTTTTTTGAATAGAGTGACCACTCTCAGCGTGGTCAAACTATTTGCTGCAACTGCCAGCGACCATATTATATGCATGCAGCATCTCCGAGTCCTAATACCAGTTTGCAACCTCTTCAAGCAACCTCTTCAAGTTCTTCTCAATCTGCGATTCATGCTTTACCCCCAGGCTCTTCTCAATCCATACTTCATGCTTCATCTCCACATTCTTCTCAATCATTGCTTCGTGCTTCAGCTCCACGCTCTTCTCAATCTGCACTTCTCCCTTCGCCTTCACACTCTTCATTGCAATATAATTTATCCTCATCGCAAGCCTCACTATTTTCATCGCAGCCTTCTCTATCTCCTTCCCCGTATGTTTCGCCTCCTGGTTATGGGGCATCACACTCTCTCACTCAGGCACCACACTTTGGGAGCTCGCCTATTTCTACATCGGTAGCTCCTGCTTTCAGCTCAGGTAGCTCTGCTACCATAAGTGGTCACAGAGAGGCTGGTCACAATCGAGAAGATCATCAATATTCAAGGGACCGTGCTCGAAGTGCTTCCAGTGCAGCTGGCCTCAGTGATACTCACTCACCTTTGAGCCTTGCTATTGGCACATCCAACCACTCTAGTGGCAGGCATTTTCGGCAAGGACCTAGATCTAAAGTTCCCAGTTCTTCAAGTCTTACAGTTCACTTTGTTATTCACCCCTATCCTGTGAGAGCTTGACCTTTTCATTTATTGCTACCGACTAATCAAGTCGGATTTTGCTTACTAGCCAGCAAAAGTGTACGATGATATGCCATTTGGTTTCCCAAACGGTGTGATGCGCTCACCTGCAACAGCAAAGCAGCATTATTTTCTGCTAAGAGCCGACAGACATCATTTGCACTTCACAGTGCAAGACACCTTCCGCCATGCAGTCAGAATTGCTCCTTGTGTCGATGAGCTGCTCAGTAGCCACATGGGTGCTCACAATCTCCAATTCACCAACCTGAATGGTACACTGGCAGCTGGAATAGGAGAGCGTCGCTGGACAGTGTATACCTGTTCCATGACTTCGCGAAGTAGTTCAAGCCCAATTCTCAATCCGAGCAAGAATCCCGATGGTGTTACATGGAAAGATTTAGCACGGTCTGCTAAACGCTATAGCTCGGTCGGTGAGGATGTTTGCCTTGTGATTATTGGTAGGTGCATTTGTATAAGTTGTTATTTGTCTCAAACTAATAGATTGTTAGGACCGACCAACTGCTGCATTGCTGGGCAAATAGAAGTCAACGGTAACAACCACCATCTTTGCCTAGGTTCAAGACTATGGGAGGGATTTTACGATGATCAGGACATGAACAGCCTGAATGAACTGTCAGAAGACCATTTCGAGCAGATGTGCTGGGACGGCTATTGTCCAGTAGGTTTTTTGAGCTATGCTGAGTCTTGCACAATTACTAATACACATGATAAGAAACGAGCAAGTGGTGCAGCAATCTCAGATTTATCTGAGAGACCTCTTTTCTTCGACTCGTCACCCTCACCAGATTCCTCAATTCTAAACCTCCTAGAACCCATGCCACCTTCTATACCAACCTCGCCTGCTATTCATACACTAAATAGCCCTCGCACTCTGCTGCTGAGCCCAGATTCAACTGCTACTTCTGCTGCATTGGGCACCCTTGCTGCACCAATTACTTCCACTGCTCCCACTATCCTTGCTGCACCGATCGCTTCCATTGCTCCCACTATCCTCGCTGCACCTATCGCTTCCACTACCCTCACTGCATCAATTGCTTCCACTGCTCCCACTATCCTCGCTGCACCGATTGCTTCCACTACCCTCGCTTCCACTACCCTCGCTGCACCGATCGCTTCCACTACCCTCGCTTCCACTACCCTTGCTGCACCGATCGCTTCCATTGCTCCCACTATCCTCGCTGCACCTATCGCTTCCACTACCCTCGCTGCATCAATTGCTTCCACTGCTCCCACTATCCTCGCTGCACCAATTGCTTCCACTACCCTCGCTTCCACTACCCTCGCTGCACCGATCGCTTCCACTGCTCCCACTATTCTTGCTGATGGTTTTTCGATAAACTATTTTAGTGTGGATGAGCACACTATTTCTTCCCACTACTTGGAAAGGCGAATTAGTGGAGAAGTCGCCTCTAGCTGGCGATCTTCAAGTGCGATGCTTTATGGTCCTTCACTATCAAATATGCAAACACTATCAATCAAAGGATCTTCTATATCCCAAATCGCTGAATATTTGTGGAGCTGCTTTCATGCTTTCGGTAACAGCTCCCAATTACCCAGGACCCCACCTGATATGGAGATTCAAAACTTGGAGCCGAGATTTTTTTTCCTTCCAGACACATGCAGGGAAATTCGAATGTGAGTATTTTTTAGCACGCATGCTCTCTTACTTAGTTTGACTTTCGAATTACTTTGGAATCAAATTCCACTGCGACTGGACATGGAGTTTGGAGAACTGTATTTTGCAAGATCGAAGACATTATCATCAGCAAAACAGAAATGTGGCAGCAGCTCACCGACGATGGGTATTTGACGCCTGCGATTGAAGATCCAGATATTTTCGAGGAGAAAGCCACTGTGCAGCAGTTCTTCAAAGGAGTCGGCTTCTACGCCTACACTGCCTTACTCTGGGGTCTTGATCCAATCTTTCTTTCGCCAATGTTTCTGAGAGCAGCGATGGGTGACAGCATAAAGTCGATAATGGAGGATGGGCCCTTTCTAGAAGTAGTATGCCCCTCTCTTTCTGAGCGCTTGGCGAAATGGCCACCAAGACCAAGAACAGAGGGTGCTGGAAGATGGGACATCAGTGTTCAAGGAGATCCAATGCATCTCATATATGAGTACATTGGTGACATCAGTGCAAGTTGCTGCTTCTTTCTGCTATTGTTTTGCAAATATTCATTTCCTTTAATCTTTAGATTAATTGTGTGCAGAACATGCATGATTCCGAGATTGCGAAACTGACAACAAAGCTCCGACTAAGTGCACTCTTCAAACTGCCGCGATCTCTTGAAGAAAGCCAACTATACATTCTAGTAGCATTCCGCGATGGTATGATGGCCCATTCGGTGGATATAAAATCTACGCTAGAGAGTGCTGGCATCACTCTTGCTTCTCTTCTGGCCACAATCTGGTCTGGGCGTCACATTCTGGACTGGAGGGACATAGCTGCTCGGGTGGACTACAATAGTATCACAACCACTAGGTCTGATCAAGAGACCAAGTGGCTCGCGTGCTTTCTAAGGTTTCTTCACAAGAGCCTCGCTAACTGCAAAGTGTTTCTACATGCTATTACTGGTAGTCGGTATTTGCCTGCTCCTGGAGCTCTTCCCAGCAAATTTTCGGTGCTTTTCTTTCTTTCTTTTTCCTTCGTTTATCCTTGCTGACCCAGTGGCATTAGATTGATTTTTATGAAGTTCCTACAACAGATGCAGATCTGATTTTCCGCACATGCTTTTTTAAACTCGAAGTGGTCCTCCAGCCCGACACCTACTACCTCAATGGAGACTGCTGCCCTAGCCAGTTAACAACCAACACTCCCTTTGATATCTGGTTTGGAGATGCCCTGACAGAATGCGAGTTTGGTGCTGAGTGACTTGGGTTCTTTTTTCCTACTGCTGCACTGGGTCTGCACATTTTTCGCTAATGCCCCTCTTATGCTATGATGACGCTCACTATGCTTCTGCTGCTTTTCACTCCATTGTATGCTGGTAAAAACATGTTATGTACAGTGCTTTATGCCTTTATCAATAAGACTACGATATCTGTATCACCTTCTGACAATGAGAATAAGGTGCAGAATTGAAAGGAAATGCTAACACTGAAAGCTCAGTCCGAAATTGAAAGCCGAAACCGAAATCAAAGACCAAGTCCGAAATCGAAAGCCAAAGCCGAAATCAGAGACCAAGTCCGAAATCGAAAGCCGAAACCGAAATCAGAGACCAAGTCCGAAATCGAAAGCCGAAACCGAAATCTAAAGACCAAGTCCGAAATCGAAAGCCGAAACCGAAATCAAAGACCAAGTCCAAAATCAAAGCCCTGAGCCAAAACGAAAAACCTGCTTTCAAATCACCATTATTTTTGTCCGGCGGGGACCCTCATACAGCTCTGCCTAATTTGAAATTTGAAGTATGTACATATTCGAATTTCGTATTCGTATTCCGAGTCCGACCGGTCCCTCGTCTCGCTGGGCAGCGCTGGGCTTGGTTCGAACTTCGACACAACCGAAAGGCCTTTACTATAAGTTTTATATTTGCATGCGTCCCTTGCCCCAGCCCCAGTGAGCGATAACTTGAACTTGAACTTGAAGGATAAGTATGTAGCTTTACAGCAAAAGCCAGAAGTCGACGAGGGGTGGACAGTGGGCTGCCAGCGTATTAACGCCATAACAAGCCCGGCCCACAGCCATTCTCTTATTATCCTCCGTACTACCGACTATTAGGACAAGCATATAGGCCAAGTCGCACCGTCGTCTGGCTAGGATAATCGGACGACTGGGTTTCTTGTTTGGGTGGGTGTAGGCTGTGCGGACGGAGTGTTTCTTGGGCTGGAACTTGGTTTGTCGCCTCGGAGTTTTTCACCTTTTGTTGTGGTTGAAGTTTTTTTTTGTGGAAAGGTTCGGTTTGGTTTGGTTTGTGAGAAGAGGGTGCGGAAGGAAGGAAAAAAACTGAGTGACTGAACTGAGTGACTGACGCGCCACCAGTTGAGTTGTGCGTAGAAAATACAAACATAATGATAAGGTGGTTTCTTACATACTTTTCCGAGTCTCCGCTGCATCATTGCGGGCGTAGTTTGTCGCGGTAGTGAAAAAAGCAAGTAAGTAAGTTCCTCATCCTCATACGAATCTTGTGTTACAGTGTACTTAGATGCGGTCCATCGTGGGTCGTAAGCTGTCGTAAGTTACCAGTGCTATGTAGTGAGGCCTGGGATTGGATATTCGATCTTCGGAGGAGTACATGTGTTGCAAATTGAAATCTTGGAGGTGAGCGATAGTGAGCGCTGATCAGCATCGGACTCGGCCTCGGACTCGGATTCGGAGCGCTGATATGTTTAAACGTTTTGCCAAATTGAAACCGATACGCATGGAACATCGACTGTGCCTAAGTATTCCGACCCTCGTCGAAGTTGGTTCGATCCGGTTCGATCCAATCGAGAGGGCCTTTCATTCTTACTTACTTATAGTCTCTTATAGTAGGAATCGTGCACAACGGTATCGTTCAACAAGGATCGAAAATCGATATCGGATGTACATGTACATGTGAAGAGTAGGAGTAGGAGGATAGCATAGCAGAGTCGGTTATATGTATGTTCATGTACATATGTATGCGGTCCCATGTCCCAGTGGGCGGGCCAGTACAGCAAAAGTCGACGATGGTGGAACGAAAGAAGGAACGAAGGAAGAGGGAAATGTTTCTCGGCCCTGGGGCTCCCTGGGGCCGAACAGTAGACAGGAATCGATGGATCGTCGGCCGAGTCGTATGTAGATCAGAGGATACATTACATACTCGCGTACTGTACATACGCTCCTTCGAAAGTGTGAGGCCATGGCACGAACGAACGAAAAGAAAGATCGCTCACCGGCACCTCGAGCTCACCTCAGTCGTCTCCTGAGGCGTCCTATGTACTTATCTCTAAGGACATACCCTGGCGGCACCGCGGCCGCTTTCTTAGTCTATGCATCAGTCAAACTGGGGATAACCTACTCGTCTCCCTCTCAAACCTTAAAACGTCCACCCTTCGGGCCTCGGCACCCCATCTGCCGAAATGGCACTCACCTTTTCCCACCACCACCACCACTCCCCGCCTTCGTCCTCCCCACCGCCGCCGCTGTCGTCTTCGTCTTCGGCCAAAAGCAAAACTTCGACGACAGGCAGGGAAACAACAGTCAGTGAGCGAGGGACGACTGAACGAGATGCACAAGTTGAACAAGTTGCACGAGATGAACAAGTTGAAGATCCCGAACTCAAACTCCCCAAACGATCATCTCTTATTATCATTTTATTAGCGAATGCTTTGCTTCAGGTGTGTTTTCATTCGTATTCCTATTCTTCAAGTTATGGAGTTTCGTTGTGTTGACCTTGGGAATGTTACTGCGAACTCGAAATGAAACAAAAAATAGATAACATTCTTTATAATCGTATCCTCTTCAAACGAATACGCTCAATACTTGGGTGGAACATCCACATTTTCAGGGGTTGTAATCGGTATACCTACGGTTTTTTCTGGGTTGACCTTGATTCCCCTAATGAAATACGATCGCGGTGAGTCCCCCAAGTCATATCCCCAACAACCCCAACATTCAACGTTCCCTCACTTCACCACCCTCCCTCCCTCCCACCCCACCCACCCCCTTCACAGGCGGCTACACCCTCCCCCTCCACACAAGCTGCCTCTTCTCAATCCTCGGCCTAATCCTCTACGCCCTAGCCTACAAATCCACCTACCTCTACCTAATCCTCTTCGGCCGCATAACAAACGGTATCGCATTCTCAATGTGGATGTATTGTAAGAGATTTTGTTCGGATCCTAGGATTGTGGGTGTTAGGCGGAGAACGACGTTGGCTAGTTGGCTTGTTGTTGGGAATGGGGTTGGGATGGGTCTGGGACCGTGTCTTGGGGGGTGCTTTATAGGTTTGTTGGGTTTGGTGATGGGCAGGGTGGGGTAGGGGCAGGGGGAAAGGGAGGAGGAGGAGGGATGGAGGTTTGGAATGGGTTCACGAGTCCGGCGTGGATTATGGCTGGTGTTTGGGTTGTTTTTTGGGGGGCTGTTTGGGTTTGGTTTGAGGATGTGAAGGAAAGTCCAGCGGCAGCGGCGGATGAGTCGAATTCGGATATCGCTCTTACGGCTCGTGTCAATACGGTTCCTGAGGTTGGATCGTCTGGTGTAGAAACTCATTTACATGAAACTTCCGTAACATCTACCACAACAAACCTCCGACAAGTCCCTTCCTCCCTTTCTATTCCCTCCTCCTCCCCCACGCCCACCACCTCCTCCACCACACCACCAACCCCCACCAGCACCCCACACCTTTCCTTCTCCCAATGGGGCGTCATATTCTGCATGTGCTGGTTCGCAATGACATCATTCTTCATCCTCGGAGCATGGGAATCCAACATCCCAGTATACACATCCACAAACCCAAACTTATCATTCACACCCTTCGCCTCTGGAAACTTTCTAGCTTTGGGCGCAGCGGCGTGTTTTCCGTTTTTTATTGCGAATTTGTGGGTTGCTAGGAAGGTACAGGATCGGTATACGCTTGTTATTGGGAGTTGTGTTGGGTTGGTTGGGGTGGTTGTTTTTATGGGGTTGCTTGCTTCTGATAGGGTTGATGTTGGTGGACTTTCACGGATGAGTGGAGGTGGATCGGTTGTTGGAGCACCCGCCGCACCGGTTTTTTTTATTTGTTGGTTTTTAACAGCACTAGGATTTAATATCGCATCAACGACGACGTTTTCGTTACTTTCGAAACATCTTCCACCTACGCCGAGGTATAATACACTTTCGTCGTTGATGATACAGTATAGTAATTATACTGGGAGGGTATGTGGTGCTGTTTGGGGTGGGGCTGGGGTTAGTGTTGGGATGGAGAGGTATGTTGGGTTGGAGATTGCGATTGTGGGTGTTGGGTTGGTTGTTTGTAGGGGGTTTTGGAGGGAGTTGAAGGCGAAGAGGGGGTAGGGGGGTTGGTATACACGATGTTTTCGTAGAGCTTTCATTCGTATAGATCTTGGTTTTATTATTTACTTATTTATACGTATCCTGATCTGCGACCACCGACGATCTCTGTCCACTGTTCGGCCCCGGAATACACTTCCTTCCTTCCTTCCGAGTCCGACGTCCGAGTCCTGATCAGCGCTCAAGCGCTCACCATCGCATCAACTTTGGCCAAGATTTCAGAACACATGTATCCTCCGAAGATCTACTAGTACCTCACTGGTCTGTTCTACCCACGATGAATCGCACCTACATTATCACTGTTAGTCGGGAATTCGTTGTTCGTTGCTCAGCCCCAGCGCTCAGGCGTACGATGCATAGTACGATCCGCTGTTCCTCCGACTCCGAAATATGGGTAACATTTACAGTTAATATTCCCATATACATAAAATATACAATGGCTGAACTTTCTGGAGAAAGGAGAAACCCAAACCCATGGAACTTTTGAGTATCATTCATACTTACTGCTTAGTAAAATAATTGAACAGTGTAGAGAATGTCCTGGATGATTGTACAAGTTTGAAGAATAATGTAAATTATTCCACCTAATACTTAGAAGAAGTAGTATATAAAGGTTATTTCTGAATATAAAGAACAGAACTTTTACCAGTACCTCTAACCACCATCAGTCTAAGTTTGAAATCTCAAGCTAAAATTTCTAACAGTAAAATCTTATACAAGTTGTTTCTTAGTATTGAGATCGCCTGAATCCACATTTTTGTTTGTTTTAATATCAGAAGTTTGCTCAAGGCAGTAAATTTCTGATATAGCCAATCTTGATTTAAGAAGTCATTTGAATTCAAAGTGAACAAAGAATCATTGAACATCATTTTATCTGTAATAGCTGGTCCCTCAAGTTAGTCTCTTGGGTATCAGAAGTCTACTAGGACGGTAGATTCTGATAGAGCCTTCCTGCAAGTATTGTTAATTTAGTGAACAAGAGGGCCACTAAGCCACTTTAAATATCTAGAACACCTGGTTCCTCAAGCTATAACTTTTCTGAATACAACCAAAGGATCTCTATTAGTAAAGTTTCTTCAACTAGTCTCTCAAGTCTCATCTTAATCTTTTCAAGCTTTTATTTCTAGTCTAGCTTTTCAGTTTTGAAGTACTATACCTTTTGTGTTGATATCCAAATTACTCCTGATTTACCTTCCAGTCAGGACATTGCATTCATATTGATTACTGTTACCTTATCCTTACTGTTGATTTAAAACATTTTTCTAGAATCAACAGGCATAGGCAAATCAAGTTACATTTCCTTCCTACCTGTGGATCACTGCAAACACACAGTAGCTGACACAACTAGTTTCTACCCTCTGAAAATCCCATGCAAAAATCCTTGGGCCACAGCTATGTGAAGCCACTAAAGCCACTAGATGCTTTTTGGACATTTTGTGGCTGTCCTTATACACACTTTGACTTTTTGAAGTATATATAAGTGCTTGTGTTTTTATATTGAGCTCAATAGGTGTATATTAGTAGATAATCTTGTTTATTATTAGTTGCAAATAGGAAAGTTGTTCTGTTTATTCAGTCATTCTGAAAAGTACTTGTTCATTCACAATCTTGTTTAGGCATGTATTCACTCACTTTTGTTGTTCAGTTGTAATATTGTAGTTTTTGTTCATTTGGTTTATATCAAGAATTGAAGACTCAGACTCAAATCTTATTCACTCAGAATGTGGACAAGAGATGTCATAAGCAAAATTAGTTGATATTCTATTTAATTTAGTAAAAGTACTGACTGACTAGACACAAATATATATTTGAAAGTGATCCCATATATATCAGAATTAACAACAGGACTTCTGATATTAGTAGTAAAGCTGCAATATTTGTATACAAACTCTTTGAAAAAAATAGGAACTGTTTCCCTTTATGACCCTTCTCCACGGACTATCCCTCACACTTCTATATTCATATCCTTCATTTGTCCACTACTTCCTGCAACTTCACCAAGATCATGCAGTGGCTCAATATCATCATTGTGATCTCCTGAATGAGTGCCTCTTCTGACCAAAGACCTCTCATGGACATGTGAAGACACTGGTGTGGTACCCTCTACAAACTGCAATGTTGTGAGTGTAGAGTTTTCAGCTGGCCTTCTATTGTTCTCAAAGGAGAGAGAGGACATCTCTGCCACAGTATCATCAATTGGAGATTTACTGAATTTCACCAAGGCAATGACTGCAATGGGATATATTACCTGTAGAGTATATGATCAGTGAGAGTCTGTAACACAATCTATAATGAAATCATACTGTGGAACCAGCAAAAATTGTACCCAGAATACTTGTAAAGTATAAAGCAGTGTTGCTGTCAGATAAAGATTCTGGCAATCTGTTCAATATTAATAGCAACAGTATATAAGCCATCTAAGTGAGCTATGAGTAGATTATGACATCTGTGAATTGGAATACTTCACCTGTACAAAGCCATAGGCAAGTCCTGATTCTACAATGAGTGCAAGAATCTTTTGAATCTCTGTTTTCTTCTTTTTTCCAATCTCAGAGACAAATTTTTTATGCTGCCTGAGTTAACATAAGTACTTCTACAAATCTAAATCAAAAAAACTGACCAAGCCTTGATGTAAATAAAACCTGTTCCTAGTACATTCATTGCAAAGCTGATAGCATAACTAGCTATATTGAGCCTATCATATTCTTCATTGTGATCTAGGCCATTGAGGATTATAGCACTAGCAATGTTTAGCCCTAGTATGCAAAATATATAAGACTTTATCATCTGAGATTATCAATCTTACCAATGTTAGCTAGCATAGTGAGAATAAGGCTCAACTTGATATACAGATTCCCAGGCCACACTACCCAGGCTCTCCAGGCAATAGTCATATCACCAAGAAGAACCTGGTTACATGTATAATCAGATTATAAAGCCTGTAGTTGAGTAATATTGGCTCACATTAAATGTGCTGATACAGTTGCCAAATATTTGCAATGGTTGTAGCAGCATATCTACTCTTGCAACTCGGTCTTCCAGAGAAAGGGAGGGATTTCTGATGAACAGCTCTTCATACTCAAAAATTGCTCCACCAAGATCCTGAGCTACATCCATGAAAAATAGAAGACACAAAAGACAAGTGAGAGCAAAGAGTATCCTTTGTGGTGTACTCTTCAAACCTTGGTGCCTAAATGTCTCAAAGAAAAGAGTTAGTAACAATTTTTTATATAGTCTATTACCACTTGCCAAAGAGTTTTTGCAATGAGGCAAGCAAGAATAATGAAAGAAGCTATTAAAGAATGGTCAGATATATATGGTGAAGATATTGAAACTCATACAAAGTGAAATTGCATATAGACAAATTGCTGTGATTTCACCAAGTATAGCTGTACCAATCTCTAGAAGTATAGTATCTTCCTCTGGTGTCATCTTGAGCTTTGGATTGTTGTGAAAGAAGTGAGCTATTGACCATCTACTGTATATCTATATGTCAGTCTTATAGAAATTGGAAATCAAATTTGATTTATTAAACAAAAAGTACAGCATATCACAATCATTGAAACAGAGATTGAAACAGAAAATATCTTGATTGAGATGATTCCTCAACTATATATAAATAAGTCTATCAGACTATGTTCATGGAAATGACTCTGTTTTTGGAAGATCAATATAATATGGGAGATGTCATGTAGTACCAGAGTCTTGATATTGCTAGGCAATGAATTGATTTCTGTAATTGACTAAATGTTAGTTGCACAATCACAGCTTGTAAGGGTCTATATGGAAGCTGTGCACACAAATCACACTTGACCAACATTTGAGCAATGGTGTATGTAACTCATCTGAACTTATATAGGCCTATATGGAAACTGCTGTCACTTGAATCTGTACCTTATTCTTAGTATTCACTTATTTCCATTTTCAAGTTTGGTTTGTCAGATTTCCTTCTATGCCACTTATCTATATACCATGACTAGACTTGATACAGTTCAGATCTGTGTCCTCACTCATAACAAATTTATCATTCATTCCTGTGTACATAGCCGTAAGGCTAGACCCAATCATCATGATACTTTCCATTATCTATGTATACTTGAATTGACAGCCTACATCTAGTAATGCGGGAGATGAAGGATGTAAAACTTCTAGATACAGTCTATGCCAATAGCATCTAGCCCTCATCTCCACCTTAGCTTCACTGCCCAAGCTCCTCACACTCCACCACAACACCCCTCATCTCCTTGGCAGGCTCAACCCAAAAACACCTCGTAACAAACTCTCCTTCAAGTCCATGAGCGTGGATGTACATCCCATACTTGATTCTCTCCACTGAATCCACTCCCCTAATTAACGGTATGAGGGTGGTGGTTGTTAGAAAGGTGAGGATACGTTTCCATGTGGTTTTGGGTATTGGTGGGTTGGTTATCAGGCCTGAAAACGAAAGGGATAGGGAACGGAGGTTGAGATTGGGAACGGCCCCGTTGGGTTCGGGGAAGGTCAGTTGGGATAGGATTTGAGTAACAAAAGTTTGTTGTGGGCTTCTAAGATTGATGTCGTCGTATGTCAGGGAAAGATGTGTTAGGGAGGATAGTATTGAGGTGGGTATTGGTGTATCACTACGAAATTCTATCGAAGGTGTGAGTATCAGTGTAGCGATGTTCAATTGGATACAATTGATACACTTACTTATCAAATGAAGATGCGTGATACGACCACCTGCAAGAACCCCAAGCTCATCCAGCATATACTTCATCTGAAGGGTATCACGAGCAGCAGGATACAAAATTTCCAGCTCGCTCAAGCTCTGAGACAGATCATAAGGAATCGGAATCGGAATCGGATATAAAGGATGAAGCTCGAGTCGAAGTAATTCTGAAAACAACTTGACGCCAAATCTCCCTAATCGAAGACCCTTTAACGATCCTCTGACTCCGACTTCACGGCTCAAAGTCTGAGCAGTCGGCACGTATTCTCGTAACGCAGAACAAGAATCCAAGTAAAGATACTGGATATTCGATAAGAAAGGATGATGGAGTAGGTTAATGAGATCAACGATACTGTTGAACGTTATCCTATCCACGCATAACGTTTCTAGATGTGGCATCAAACAGCCACCATTACCCCCAGGGCCACCTTCGCGAGCATATGCATAATCGTCGGACACACGCATGACATGCGGTAACCTAAACCCACGAATCGTCAACCTCCTCAAATTCTTAAACTTTCCCAAAACACTCCCAGTGCCATTCCCTCCGAACCATATTTCGTGATGAAATACTAACCCAGCTCCGTATACTGATAAATCACGTACGATCCCCGAGAAATCTGGTAGGGCAACCTGCGCGCCAGTGACTTGTCGTATTTCTCTCAGCCTCAGCCCCAGCCCCAGCTCAGTCGACTCTGAGTCAGCGCAATAGTAACCCATAGTCGTAGTCGTTGTTGTTTCACGACTCAAAGACCGCGGGGCGATAAGACTCGGACGCAGACTCGGACTCGGAGTAACGGTAAGCGTACGAAAAAGCCAAAACCTAGAACGTGTACTCCACGAACGAGAAACCAAGGAACATGATTTCAGAGAATGTAGAGAGTTTTTGAGGTTGTCGATTATGAGGTCTGTTAGTTCTTGAGGAAGATTCGGTTGATTCGGTGGCTTCGGTGGCTGCATACAAGTGGTGGGGTACTGAGTACTGAGTACTGTATGAGTTTGAAGAGAGAGAGGTACCCAAGAACGATGTATGTATGTATATCGACTGTGATGAATTGAAAAAGCATGGAAATGTCGTGGGTTCCTCGTGTACTAGTAGTTGTATGCCGCCGGGGATGGGGATGTATAGGCGTTCGATGCCAATGCGTGATGGCTGAGAGCAGAGGGTTCGATGATGTTAATCATGTCCAGGTCTGCGATATGATGATAAGGTGAAGAGAATATTTCGCCAACCTGAACATAGTAGGTAGGTGGTTGACAATCATAGAACGGACGTTTTGAAAGTCAGTTTTAGCTCCGCAGTTGTATTGTCACGCCGCTCTGCCGAATTGCCGCATGGCACGAAGCTCAGAGAAAATACCTCAGTATTTGAAGCTTGTCCACCAAATATTCTTCTTTTTCGATTCTTCCAGTCACCCCGTTCCTTCAATGCCCACTGCCAACCCCTCCTATTCGGGGCGCAGGTACGTAAAACGAATCTCGATGAGTCAAGATCTATATTGTAGATGTAAGGCTAGGTATTGAACGGCCTAACACGGCGAGGGTCATTACTTACTTACCTACTTACTTGTAGACTCACTAAGCTTTTGCACCAAATCGTTGAGTAAATGTAATGCAGGTCTCGTGTAAATGAGTTGAGACACCGGAGGATCCAACCTCGTTCGAGTTCGGAATGGTATCAACGTGAACGTTGACGGGGGCCGTAAGAGCGATGGCTGAAGTAGACTTTTATTACCCCCCACCTCCGCAGGACTTTCCTTCACGTCTTCAAACCACAAATCAGCCGTAACCCAGAAGATAGCCCATACACCAGCCATGATCAGCCCCACGCCGGACTAGTAAACCCATTCCACACCTCACCCGCCGTACCCTTCCCACCATCGCTACTCCCAAACCCAATATACTCAAACAACACCCTACCCTATCCAGCGTCATACGTCTTCGTAAAGCGAGTATACGCCGCGGGTCAGCCTGAGAGTAGATTCGCTTGTAGTACATCCACATTGAGAACGCGACAGGATTAGGTAGAGGTTTTCTTTGTAGGCTGAATGGTAGAAAATTAGACCGAAGGAGAAGGAGCAGCTTAAGCATGTGTGATGGGAGTGTAGCCGCCTTTTAAGGGATGATTGATCGATGAGGCCTAGGACGGATATCTGGATATCAATATTAGGTTGTTACTCGACGTTGAAATGAGTGACTCACCTCGGTCATATTTCATGAGCGGTATCACGGTGAACCCAGAAAAAACCGTAGGAGTACCAACAACAACGCCCGAATGGCGAAAAAGGTCGATGTTCCACGAGTGTAGAGGATACCCATCGAATCTTCATGCCCATGGTCAACGCATTTTAGTGCGTAGGCGATTAGAAATATACCTGCGGAACAGCATTTATAATAGAACAATCATAAGAGAAGATGTTTTGGGTAGCTTGAGCTCTGCATCCTTCGAGGGTGAGGGATGGCGACGACCTGGCGGCGATGTTGAGATCAAAAGCTGAGAGCCATTTCGGCCGAAAAGGTGCCGAAACACTCCGAGATATTCGGCCCTTGTACGGTTGTACCCAAAATCAACGCTCAAGCTCAAGGGTCGTTTCGCGCTACTCAGGCTGTATGGCCACTGTACTGTGACTGTTTACCTGGGAGAAACAGAAGACCTGAGGATGTTACAGCATAGCACGAGGCGATCATGCTTCGAGTCGTGAGTATAATCTAATTCAAGCTTCCAAGCTGCTTCATCGACATCGATCATGTCTCGTTCTGATTCTTTAAAAAGTACCTGTCCCTCCTACCTCCTACAGTCTACCACCGTACCTCCCCCAACCGTGACCCTCCCTCAGTATCAATGCCTGACTCTGAACTCTCACCACCAACCGCCAATGTACACATCGTTGGAGCCAATCCAACCTCAACCTCAAACCTAAACCTCGCCCCCGGACTCAGCAACTTACTACTCGTCGGTGCTACCAATTCCACCAACCCATCGAACTCCTTGAACCTGAACCCGAGTCTGACACCCAAAGAAACATACAACGGTGGATACACCTCCGCACGTACAGTCAAACTACGTTTAGCAAATGGTGGAGCAGGTCAAGCGGGTCTTATTGGGGCTTTTGCGGATGCGTTTATTAAGTGGAGGGTGGAGGGGTTTCATGAGGATGCGTTTTTGGTCGAGTAGGCTTTGAGTATACAGTAACTTGTTCATTGGTTCATGTGACGAAATTGTGAGTTAGGTCGAGTGGTATCTAGGCGATACGACACAAAGTCTCTCTTACCTCGCGCTTGGATATGTCGATGTTTCGTTCACGTATAACGAAGCTGCTGAGTTGGCGGAGATGAGATCTGGGAAGGCTGTTAGGAGGGAATTGGTTTTTGTGGTCAGTCTCAAGTCTCAAGTCTCAAGTCTCAAACTTGAACTCTTCCTCCGAATCTCGCACTGATGGGTTCTTGACTTTTTGGATGTATGTATTCCACTCGTATTACAGGACCACTTTTACCTCGTCGGACCACCTTCAAATCCAGCAAACTTGAACCCTGGGAATGACAGCATTGAAGATATGTTTAACAAGATCGTCAAGGGAGGCAACGAAGATATTATCGTGAGTTACCCCAACTTCTTCCTCATCCATTCATTCACCCCCCTCCCCTCCCCTCCCCCCCCCTCCCCTTCCCCTCCCCCCCTCCCCCTCCTCCCCCTCCCATCCCCCCACATCTCCCCCAGCTCCCCCCCTCCACCCGCCCCCCAACCCGTTTCCTCTCCCGCTTCGACAAAAGCGCAACAAACATCAAAGAATCCCAACTATTCACAACAATAGGTCAAGTCCCCTGGGCACTAACCTACTCCCCATGGTATCACCAATACCCTCGTTTCCCAATCGAAGCACTTGCAGCTGCGTCGGTGTTGAGTGAGTATACGTTGACGGATAGAGGGGTTTGGTTGTCTTCGGATGGGGGTGTTGTTGAGGGGTTGGTTGTTTATGCTGTTGGAGCTGATGAGGGAGACTCGGAAGTGGGAGAGAAGGCGAGGCATCCGGGGCATCCGAAGCGGCTAGGATTAGGCGCATCCATGGGTGTATCATCTACACCGAAACTCTTGAACCCATGTTCTGCTTTACTAGCTTGTACACCACAAGATTCAACGATCGCGGGTATCTTTATGGATTGGTTGGTCATGGTTGATGGTGGACAACAGGTCGTGAGGGGGTTTAAGAAGAATGGGGAGGTGCTTTATACGCCTGCGGTTAAAGCCTGACTACTGAGGCTACTATGGCGTCGAAAAGTATTGAAATGACAGAGACTGCAGCGTGAGGGTCGGTTTCGTTGCGATGGAATTTGCCAAAAAGGGATGTATTGTATTGTGAAGAATTATATGTACTGTAGTAAGTTGTAACTTTTAGGTTTTCTGGGGGGCTTTTGTTCGCTCAAGCATATACATGTTGCATTGTTGAACACTGTCTGTTGTTGATGTAGCAGAGTATTGCCGCCTGTAAATGCCGATTCTGCACATCAACATCTGAGACTCTGATTGAAACTCGATACTCTTCGATGTATCCCCACATCCCACCCGACTGGAAACTCATAAGTATACAACAGCGGCTACGTATACCCAACCTCCGAAACCGTTCGCGCAGTGGGCTGGAGGGCAACCGCTGCGCACAGAACACTGCTACATCGCGACGAATGTGGTGGTAATACATAGATCTAACCCTTGATACCCTAACTACGATGAATATACAGTAAATAAAGTCGCAAAGACGAATGGAGAAGTGCTCGGACTGGTGCACTACGCTATATCTAGAAAACATACATAGTTCTGACATTGGACGTTGACGTTAACCGGAACCATCTGCCATCATCTGGGACGCCGTTGCTTTTTGCTCTTTGCTCCAACCCCGGCAGGTTGAGTGCCCCGTGGGGGAGGGGCATGCGTCCCAGGCGCACCAGGTAAGTTAATCCTCTGGTTCATAACATCCTGATTACTCCCCCACACCTCCGTCTGTCCCGAAAATTGCTTACACCAATACGTCGAAAGTTTCCCAAGAAGCGTCTTCTTGGCTACGACATCCAAAAACGACTTTTTCGTCACTACAATCATCCCAGCTTTGCATCTTGTAAGCATGACGTTCATACGGTTCTTAGAGCGTAAAAACCCAGGCCTTTGGGTGCGCACGACAGATATAAGGATGTAGTCTCTTTCATTGCCTGCTTTGAGTTGAAAATGAGTAGTATGGTGGTACCAAATTGAGACGTACCCTGAAAGGAATCGACATTGAATACTCGACTCTCCCAAGGCAAATTCTCTTCTTTCAGTGTCTTCTCGATAAGTGCCCTCTGTGCATCGTAAGGCGTGATGATAGCGAAATCCTTATACTTGTAGTAATGCCGGACTAGATTGACGATCGTTTGAGCCTCTGCGGGGTTCTGTCACGATAGCATTCGCAAGAACGAACAACAAGGAAAGTTAGTCGGTTCAATTCAGAATTACAATGTATTCAAGCTCACCGTCCAACTACGGTCTGACGCTGTCTCCTTTCCGCTTGCGACATCAATGAATCTCACACAAGAAGCATCCGAGATCTCATGGGATGATATAAGTCGACCGTCGTACACCTTTTGAGAGATGAAACCTCCGAGAGGCTTCGGCATGCGATCTGGATATCATGTTCTTAGTTAGTAAACGTGGCCCAAGCGAAGGCCAATGACACCAACATTGAATATCCAAAAAAGAACTGTTCTTCTGCAGATGCGCTATTTCAAAGATGCTTTGTAGTGTTTTGGCGGTTTCTTGCCCAAAGGGCGGCACTAGCGATAACAGAACTGTGAAGTGATGCCAAAGCGCTCGGTAAAACTACACATACATTGCTTAGGATCTCCAAAGAAGCACACTTTCTGCAGCATTAAACTGAACTTGTGAAAGATATGCTGGTATAAGACAAAGCAAAGGAAAAAACGAAAACAACCCGACGTGAGTGACCTGACAACACATATTGAAACCATATGACACTGACCATATACTCGAACACGTTGATTTGAGAGGCTTCGTCAACAATCAATTTCTTGACAGGGATTATTTGATAGATTCCACTTCCGTCTAGATTCGACAACATGCCGAGGGTAGAGAGAATTACTCTACTTGACCCTATGGTCCTTGACAGCGCAAGGCGATCCTTTGGTAGCTTATCAGCACGAATCACTATCTTGCTGATTGATTCGTAGATGTGTTCGTGCCTAGGTAAAAGAGACAAATGAGTGAAACAAGGAATGTATTAGAAAGGGATCGTAAAACATGAGCGAGGTCGAATAAAGGAAGCTTACCATTCGACATAGAATTCCTTTGAAACTATAAGCTTAAAGTCGACATTGCACTTGAACAATTTTTCGGCAATGTTCTTGACAGAGACGTTCGAGTGACCGATGATCCATACAGTAATAGAAGAATCCTCTTCAAGAGTCTTCTTCGTAGCAGCAGCTATCGTCGTCGTCTTTCCTGTACCCGGTGGACCTGTGGATTGCATAGATATCTGAATCTCGCGTGAAGACAATCAATCCCAGAGAAAAGCACACCATGGATATTAACCAGCGGACTATCATCCGACATCGAATGCACAACTGCATTCTGGGAAGGGTTCAACTCAGGTAATCCACCTGTGTACTCAGGAGCAGCCTTCCCGATCACTCCCAGGATCCTTTTATCAGCCTTTGTAGGAAACCACAAGTATCGCACAAACGGCGCATCAGTGAGTTTACATTCACCTTGAAGCACCCGGAGAAGGAGGGTATCTCTGGCCTGCTCCGATGGTGAAGGATCATCAACGCCAATAACTTGCACCTGCCGCAGCTTTCCCTTAAACGAGTTCGCATTTCCTTCAAAGTTTATCTTCGTAGTCTTTCCTGTGATGTTGGTTGCCCGGCCGCTGTGTTCTTTGCCACGTCCATCTGTCATGATCACACGGGACTATTGGGGAAGAGTTCGACGTTGATCCATTATGACAACCACCAGGGAACGCAAACGCACCTGCTTACTCGGGCGGACTCTAGTACTGAACCGCGCATTCCGCAATTCCATCTTCCCCTTATCCGTCACAGTAAAGTTTTCATACTCATTCTGAGTCTTCTTTGGCTCTGAGCGCAATAGCACATCACTTTGTCTGAGCAGCTTTCCGAGACAGAGCAGGATCTGATCAAGATCATCGATGAAAACGAGCGCCTGGAAAAGATAGGGGGTGGTACGCTTACGTCGTTCCTAATTATTCGTGTGTCCACCTTCTTGACGGATGCCATCAGGTCAGCGCATGCTTCCGCAACTCTACGCAATAACAGTCAACAAAGGGAGCCAATTCAAAGTTGAAAAGATGGCCGTAAATGTACTTTGCAGAAATCCAACCCCTAAGACATACATTTTCGACATTGGACTGTTGATTGTTCTCGTGCCACAATCGGTCGATAGGGAATGAATCGGGTATGAAGCATAATTTTTTAGATACAACTTTCGAAGGTCTCCAAGCCGGCTTTTCAGGTAGCGAGCATAGTGTAGAGAGATCGGCTCCTCTCACATGGTAGCCTAAGTGGTGGTGCAATCGTAGTGCGATCCTGGGCATACCAAACCCACCCAAAGTGGTCGTCGTGGATCCAAGAAGTTTCTTGAAAGGCGCATCCAGAGGAAGGACGTCTCGAGAGTCACTGTCGTCTAGGTCGATGAGATATACTTCAGTGGGTGTGGCGACCGCTATAAAGTCGATGCTTCCGTCATCCTTCTGAGAAATAGATACCCCCAGCACAGTAGCTTCCAAGAGCGTTACAGCAGCTGTGCCAGCGTGTCGACGTGAGAATCTATGGATAGGAACATCAGACGGTCCCAAGGATGGTAGAACGGTTTGGTGAAGCGAGTTTATCGACATGGTAATGGTGAGAGAGATGAAGAAAGTCACTGTTTGTGGGGCAACACGCACATCGAGTCAATACCACCCACTAACCTACACGCGGCCAACAGGCGGACTGCTTGCGTGTATACTTTCCCAGAAAAGATCAACCTTAGGTCATCCCCGTAGTCCGTTGATAGATGTGATGTTCATGTTGAGAGCCAGATACGCCACAAAAGGTTATGTAGTGCTAAAAAAAAAAATGCCGGAAGACGAACGTTGGGCGAGTTCTGCCCCGAGATGAGTCTCAGAGCAGAGAGCTTGTATAGGGTCTATAATGTTACTCAAAGTCAATTCACTGACAGGTAAAAGAGGATACATCGCAGACCTGGACATGGTGGTGGTTGACAACATAGAACGAAATTCGAGGTCAGTTTTAGCTCCGCAATTCAATGGCATCGGCCTTTCGGCGCTCGGCGTCGTGGCGCATGTACAGTAACTCCGATTAAAATGTTTTTAAGCGGCGATTTCCAGTCCAACTACAAATTCACTCATTCACTCAGTTCACTGTCACCGTCAGACGAAGAGTCGAGTCGAGTCGTCTTCACATGCACGAAATAAGTCGTCTCGTGCATTATACCAGTTCGAACTCCCTGCTTTTGAAGGTCAACGGGGCCCGGTCAACAGTACTTAGCGCTCCTCGGCCCCAACCAGTTTTTCGGTCTTCGATTGACTTGATCTATATAAACGCCCTTTCACTGGTGCACGCTGGCGCTGAACCCATGCCGGGGAATTTCCATCCATCCTTCCTTCCTTTCCCCCTACCGCTTTATATCAGTCTATGACTGGGATTCTACCTATTTATACACTCACCATATCTCTCGTGCTCCCTGCGGCTTCGCAATCGTAGGCCAGCTGGTATTGGGTACTACATAACAGAATCTGTCCCCTCTAAATTTTCATCATTCGGCGATATCCATAGCGCATATGTACGGCCGCTGACTCACGTGTAGATGCAGGCTATACATAGACTCAAAGCGCAGGTGAGCGAAGCTGTTAACTGTAACTTCGTACTTGCCATTAACAGACGAGTTATAGCCGATTCGGTATTCGGCGAGTCTCCTACCTCGGCTTGAAATGTTCAACGTTATGTTCTCTGAGTGAACATGTAAGTATGTACATACTTGAACTAGTGCGGGGTGATCTAGCCTTCCTTCCTTCCTTCCTTTCAATGTTCCTTCGGAATCCTTACCGAACAGCTCGGAGTTTTGACCAAGATTCGATTGAATGTATGTACTGTACTGTTCTAAGTATACGACGCATATATGAACGCGCGAACCACTAACACGTTCACCTCTTACTTCTTTTCACTTTTAGCACGATACGATACGATACGATACCCCCGGGGATGACTTGAATTGTATACCGTCATCCGACTCCAACCACGGGGTGAGTGCGGAATCTACTTGGACTTGGAATTGGATCTTGCTGTAGGTTTTATAGTTTGATATCGAATCTCCTTATGACAGCCACTACTTAAATGTTATTTCATTGTGAATCTCCCACTTACTTGCCCGTGTCACTGACTCGCTGGTCTTTCCTTTCTCCTCCTCTTCCCTTCCACTTCCACTTCCACTTCCTCTTCCACTTCGTTCGCGGTGCACCTTTCCTCGGAGTCTAGGTTCTTGCATCGATAAAACGTCCAACCCTGTTCATCCTGAGTCGAATCGGCTGCGCTTTCTACCAAAAAACATCTCCCTGCTGTTGAGCTCATCCGAGTTTAAGCAACTTACAAAAAGAAGAAATGTCTTCGCAAGATCTAGTTTACTTGTAAGTACTTTTTTTATCTTGCACGCACGTCACTCTGACTGACATACATTTTGTCAACGACTCGTCGTGTAGCACAGGACCTATAGTGAGATTTACGGTTCATTCGTCCCATTGAAGGAATCTGACGATACTATGTAGTTTTTGGGTTTTGGATTCAACTGGGGGTTATTTGGGGTGTTGACGATTCAGACGTGTGAGTTCGAGTCGTGCCCGTGCTCTTTAGTTGTGTGGGTTTTCAAACTGACTTTGTGATGTATGTAGGGCAGTACTTTTTACACGATTTCAAACGAGATGGGTTGGGGCTTAAGGTTCTTGGTGTGTACATTCCCCTTCCCCCTCCTCCTTCCCAAGTTCGCCCTCCTCCTCCTCCTCCTGCCCGCCTGGACTCCGTATGAACCTAACCATCTAACCCCTCCCTCCCTCCCTCCCCACAGTAACCTTCCTATACACAATCGACATCCTCCACACAGTCTTCGCATCAATGTACGCATGGGATCTCCTCGTTAGCGGATGGGGCGATCCAAGTACTCTTGTCAAGTTCCCTTGGTCGGGTATGTCGTTGCCTGTCTTGAGTGGGTTAGGTAAGGGATACTTTCTTTCATTCCATTCGTCTTTGAGCGAGTCGTTTGGGGGTTGGTTGGGTTGGTGGGTTGGTGGATGTTGTACTTTACTTACTGGTTTTTGGGTTTGGGTAGTTTCGGGAAGCGTACAGCTTTTCTTTGCTTGGTATGTGTTGTTCAGGTTTTGATCTCGCGGATTAATGGGTTAACGGTTCATTTACTTTCGTTTACTTACCCTTAGGAGAATATGGAACCTGAGACGGATGCACTTCTTAGCTCGGATACTTTCAATTCTTATCGTATTCGTATGTGTCCCCCTTCTTTCCGTCCCGAACAGAACATTCCTCAATGTTCGTTACATTAAGGTCGCTCTGGGACAGGCACTATGTGCGATTGCCGGTGGAATTCTGGTATGTCTCCTCCTTAACTCGGAGTCAGGGCATCTACTTACTTATGATTCTTATCCCTGAACTTGATTTAGTTCACCATGTCGCCTTCGATAAGTAACATGACTAGATTGAAACCTTTAGTGGAGGTACCCATCGACCTCTTCCCCTAGGTTATGACCTGAGCACTCAATATAAATCTCCAGGCATGGCTAGCAGGCGCATTCGTATGCGATACTATTATCGCAGGAACGATGTTTTTCATCGTAAGTCCGAGGTTCCCTCCTCCGGGACTTACTTACTCACATCCGCTGACACTCTGGCAGCTAAACCACGCCCGCCGCGAATCATCGTACAAAACCACCGGTCAACTAATGACAAAACTCATGATTAACGCTATCGAAACAGGAGCTATTACTGCGATAACTGCTGGTGTTGAGTTGGTTTTGTTTTTGATGTTTACGGATAATCTTTTGCATATGTGCCCGTATGTGGTTTTTTCTGTTTCTTCTGATTTACTAGCGTGTTTACTTACGGATGCCTTCGTGAATTCTACTTAGGAACCTCATATTATCTAAACTGTTCGTACGATTCACTTGTTCCGTTCCGCACGAATCGAATCACTCACGATTTCTACGATCCATCCCTGTTTCCATTTCCCACAGATACACAAACGTCGCTCTAGCAAACCTCAACGGAAGAAAGAACCTTTCGTTCTTCACGCCGGATATAACTATTTCTGGGACACTTGATAACTTGGGTGTTAACGCGCGCAACGTTTCGGAGGGTGGTGCTGTGGAGTTTAGGAGGTATCCGGCCGGTACGGTGGATAGTACTACTACTACTACTAGCGACTCCGATTCGGTTTCGTCTCGACAGCCGCCTCACAGTCACGGTGCGGAAGGTAAACCTGAGAAAAGTGAGTGGTTTAGGAAGGAGGAATGTGTATAGAGAATGAATGGTAGGACGGAATTTGTATGTGGTAGTTCGTAGTAAAATCAGTGTCACTGTAAAAATGGTCTGTCAGTACTTACAATAGTTGTTACATTGCATTCAAATAGAGGTGTATGCTGTTTATGATACCTTTGTGAGTAGAGCTGTTTAATGAGATATATGACAATACGAAACACTCCGTGGGTTGGTTGGCAGTGTCTCTCACCTTCTCAAAATGGAAGACCTTCGACATTTCTCCGCTGACAGGTCACAGCAAGTCCGTTTCGGCATGAATCTAGTAATTCATCCTAGCCGCAGAGACTAGAAACCCAGAGATGCACAATTCGAGCAATCAGAGTTTGAACAAACGAATATCAAAGAATCGATTGTGGCCGAGTTAGCGGAAAAGAAAAAAAGAAAAAAACAGCGTGCACGGATACTTTCCCAAAAAGGAATCTTCCAGAGTGCCCTAGGGCAGTGCAAGTCAACGGGTTTGGCAAACCTGAATCAACCGGTTGCCCCCCCAGATTTTACTGTTCCCCCGTTCTTCCTCACTTTTGGAAGATTGACCTGGTGGTACACGGAAGGAGGCCCACCAAACTTTTTACTATGGACAGACAAGATGTTCGTATGAGCTCTGTCTCACCTATACCTGTTTCCGAACATGGGGACGACGACAACAACGACAACGAACACCTTCGTCCTTCTTCGCACGGCCACAACAACGATAATATCCATCATCACTTCGAAGACGAAGACGAGCAAGGTCTCGATGGTGATGTCGAGTTTCATTCTACGCATTCAAGGGCTATGTCTCCTAGTGCAGAGTCGATATCTACTGGAGCTGCTTCTAGTGACGAGGAGGAGGACGAAGATGACGAAGAGGTTGAAGGTGGTGAACATGTTGATGAAAATGGCGCTATTGTCATTGACGATGACGAAGACGAGGATGATAGAGGAGGCGAGAGTGGTGAGGAAGGCGAAGAGGCCGCTGCCAACACCAATGGCAAAGTCGTCGTCGTCGTCGGACCATCTTCACCGACGTCAAAGTCAATCTCAATACCTGTTCTTCTAAACCAAAAACCACCTTCACTATCAACAACCTCGACAGCGAAGCAGAAAAAATCTAGGTCGCCGTCATCACACGTAGCTGCTGCGGAAGCCACAAATGGCGCGCCTGCAAGTTCCGCCGTCGCTCCCTCCGCCGCCGCGGGTGGCAGTCAAAAACCTGTTTCGACTGCGAAACCCAAATCTAAAGCTAAACCTCGTTCACCTTCGCCTCTTCCTGTTGCTCCTCCGCCTTTGCAGACTATCAGGCTTGAAATACGACTTGGTGGACCGGACAACTATGAGGTTGATATTTCAAAGCAGGCTAAAGAGACAGGGCAGAGACCTCCGACTCCTGTTCAGAAACGCGCGGAAACTAGTGAGAGCGAGGGAGAGGACGATGAAGGGAAGGTGAAGAAGGTAAAGGGTCCCGGTAAAGAGCAAGAGGTTGAAGGAGAAAAGCCCAAGAAGAAGAAGGTATGTGATAACAACACTCAAGTTGGGCTTGGTTATTGTCGCTGACATTCAGACCTTTTTCCTAAAGAAGAAGAACGCTGCTAGCGAGTACTACGACGTTTCAGACCCTTTCATCGACGACTCCGAGCTAGCTCTCGACGACCGTAAATTCTTCGCTCAGACGAAACAAACAGGGTTCTACGTTTCTTCAGGAGAAGTAGCTCTAATGAAGGACCGGTACGTCTCCTACGTTTTCCTCTCTCTCACTCACCCACCCACCACTAACCCCTCGCTCAGCACTCCCAAGAAAGTCCCAAAGTCAACAAAAAAGACACCTCACCCTCATCCTATACACACCAACCTCGAAGCCGGACCATCCTCCCTACACCACCGCGCTCACTCTAACAAGGCTGAAGGCACGAAAGAATCACCTATCGCGCTCATGGACGACGATGATGATTCCACGCGTCTACCCTTCATGTCACACCCTCATCACGGCGACGACGCCGCCGCCGCGTCCACATCGAAAGGCCCACCAAACGATCGTCGTAAGAAGACGGGAAATGCTTCTGCTGTAGGAAGCGGATCACATAATGGTGGTGGTGGACCAATCAACGCCTCTGCAAAAACCACCTCTACCTCTTCCTCTGTATCACACGGTACAGGCCTCAACGCACCTCTCTCAAATAACTTGGGTATCACACGTAAACTAAACTGGACTGACCCGGATCCAGAACCTGATCCAGGGGATGAACAGTACGGGAGTGCTGGGGATAAAATTGGTACGAAGAGAAAGAGGGTTACGTATTCGTATGTTACGGATAATGGGAAGAAGAGGAAAGTCGTTGATATCGTGAGTTGTTGATTCTGGCAAACGTTTCATTCTGTTTTTTTTTTCCTTTCTGTATGCTCACTGCTGTCCCTATCCTCTGTAGGCGTCGTTTCATCCGACATTACAAGCTTCATTCGCTAAACTCAAACAAGCCATAGCCGCCGAATCTTGGGAGACAAAAGGCAAATTTCCTCCTTCTATTAAACCTATACTCGCAGAGGTAGCTTTACAAGCTATCAAGCTCGACCAATACGATGAGCATTTTTTCAACCTCATGCCAGTTTTATTCCCATATAATAAATTTACGATGAGTGTGAGTCGCTTCGTCCTTTAAAAAAAACACACGACAAGAGATCTAACTTGTTTTCGTGTTATAGAAACTTATAAAACGAACGGTATTCGCTGAACATATCGCATTGCTCGTCGAGCGTCAGGACGCGCTTCTGGCGGAACTGGAACGACAAGCACAAGAGGGTTTCGCAAGGGCTAAAGAAGAGTGGGAGAAGAATGTCTCTGCATGGGGTACGGTTGAGCTTTCATCGTCACATACTAAATTTTTCTAACAAACTCTTTTCCTCCTCCTCCCTTTATACCTCCTCCTCCCCCTCTTACCTCCTCGTCCCTTCTCACCTCCTCCTCCCTTCTTCCCAACACAGACAAACGCCAAAAAAAGCTCAAAGCCGAACAACGCGCCTACACCGGCGGCGGTACACCCATCGGTGGCGAAGAATCCGCATCCAACGGACCCACCCGACATCCCTCCGAGGACCACGACAATCTCGAAGAAGGCGACCTCTCAACGTCAGCTCATGCGCCGCCGCCGCCAGGTTCTCAAGGTTTGGCAGCTATGATTTCGGATCGAGTGGCAGCGGCGAATGGTGCGAATGGTGCGAACGGTGGTGGCGGTGGCGGTGGTGGTGGGGAGAAAGGTGGTGCAGATAAAGACGCTCAACCTCCTGCGAAAAAGTTTAGGTTGACGGAATCGATGAAGGCTCTTGTTTGGGAACTTGTGTTGTTGAGTAATGAGTGTTGTCGGTTGGAGAATGAGAAGAAGTGAGTGTTTTTTTTGGTTTTTGTCGTTTTTTGCTAGGGGTTTTCGGAGGGCTAACTGAGTGTTGGACCCTCCCCACACACACACAGTACACTCGAAGGTTCCATTATGCAAGTCAGCGAACAGGGATTACGAAAAGTTCTTTATCAGAAAATCGTAGCTGCGTTCCCAACCGGGTGGATGTCTTCGGGTCAAATTTCAAGAGATGGTATGTCGTTGACGTCGGTGGGATCGTGTCGGGGAACTGATACTGAATTTTTATGTGTGTTATAGTAAGTGCGATGAAGAAGAAATTGGAGAAGGAGCAGCTTGAACATGAACAAGAAGAGTGATTCAATTGCTCGAAATCACATTCCCTGATTTCGTCGACGCTGGGTTAAGGCCTCCGTTCGTACCAACCCCAACCCATATCTCCTCCTGCCCCTCCTCCCCCTTCGTGTCCCCCTCCCTCCGCTGGCCATCTCGCTTCCCCCTCACTGTCCTATCAATACGTGTTCCCTCCCGCGGTCGCTGTTTGAACTCCCAAACAGCGAAGACACCCATAACTCCAACTATTTATATCATACTGATATCAAATGACCTTCCCACTCATCCCTCCATTGTCTGTTGTTATACTGTTTTTATTTTCATACTCAGTTATCCCTCTGTTCCGTGAGCCGTGACACTTTTCATTCATTTAATCATTCACTCACTCCCCCCTTTATGTGTTTGTTCACATCTGTTGCTCTCTCTCTCTCCCTCTTTCTCTCTCTTTCTGTTTCCTGTTCCTCCGCATGGCATTGGCATCGTGTATCTTACTGTGTTTCTCTATTCTCTATTCTCTGTTTACTGTTTACTGTTTACTGTTTACCGCCCCCTCCCCCCGGCTGCTTTTTGTGTGACTAATGATCGTTGTGTGAGGGGTTTGATATACATATTTATTGCTTTCAAGTGCTTGTTTCTCCCATACATATGTTACAGATTTCGAAACTTTTTCTCATCGGCTCTCCCTGAGCGTTGAGACGTTGAGCTACAACCCCAACTAGTTCTGTCTCCCATTTACTGGCACCCCGACAGATTGTTGTCTCCCTCAATTCTTCATGGTTGGAGAATGAGAGTGTATACGCAGCGTGACTTATAGGCAGTGGAATTGCCTGTAGCGGCTGCTTGTAAGGAATCGGGTCTTGACCCTCGGGTTTGCGGGACAAAGCTAGGCAACCTAGATCCGTAGGCCACCAGTCGATGTAAGGAGGTGCTGAGTCGACTGGGCTAAAAGGGCACCTTCTTAACGGTCCAAAGCGCCGTAGCTTCGACTAGAACCTAGTATAATTTAACCTACAACATTTCTAATACAACAACTGCATA
Source organism: Omphalotus guepiniiformis (assembly GCA_028554645.1). Taxonomy (NCBI): domain Eukaryota; kingdom Fungi; phylum Basidiomycota; class Agaricomycetes; order Agaricales; family Omphalotaceae; genus Omphalotus; species Omphalotus guepiniiformis. The sequence continues at coordinate 221,615 of JAQOOI010000031.1, forward strand.
AGGTCCCAAAAAGTGGCTGGTTATATAAGTATATATAACTCACGCATACAATCCATGAAAAATCACGATTCTAATATAAGAGTCCTCGCTGTCTCATCTCTAACGCCCTTCAAAAACTTACTAAGTTCCGTCCCACCCGTCCCAATAATCTCGTTCTCCACCACCACCAAACTCGGAGGACCATTGACATCAGTCGTTAACAACCCACCCTCCGCTTTCCGCGCGGGCACAACAATATACAACGTCGTTATAATCATATGCGCGTCCCGAAATTCCTTCAATGCAAGTACCGAAGCATTATATGCTTCAAGCAATCCTTGATCCTCCAATTGCATGACAAGATCTCGCACAGAGCGAGCAGTCGAGGATAAATGATCAAGAAAGAGTCCGTGTTTGCGAGGCATATACTTTTGCATACGCTGTAAGAATGGAATCGTATTCGGAGAGTGAGAACGCCGACTTTCTATTCCGAGAAATACGTCCAGGGCGTGTATCAGAGAACTTTGAGCTGCGCTTGCACCCGAAAGCTCCGAAGGTGGGGTCAGATCAGGATACTCGTCGATACCCTCAAAAACCCATTTTCTCTTCTGAGAATCCGAGTCTTCGCCTCTGAGCCACGGCCGAACATCGTTGAAGTATATGTCAGGATCACAGTCCTTTCGTATATCAAGCAGGAGTGTTTTGAGATCATTAATGACAGTGGACATCTTTCGAAGGTACTGAGTGACACGCTCAGTCGTGAGGGGTTCACAAGCGTTAATCTCGTTTATGATGAGACGCATCAACTCTAATGCCTCAACGCCTCGTAGTTCGATGCGGGCTGAGCAGAGATAGAACGCGGCTTCGTCTGTCGTATCGGAAAATAGCGTTTGACAACGAAGGTTGTCAAGTTCGATATGAGATGAGGAGCTGGGTTTCAACAAGTCCCAGTTGTAAAGTGCTGTGTCGGAATAGGTGACAACTGGGGGTAAGTCCAGGTATTTGGATACCTTGAGAAACGGTATCGACAGAGAACGTGGTACTAGGATGTCGGCGTCGAGTGGTAGAGTTTGAATATAGAAATGTACAAGGAACGCCAGAACGAGGTGCGCACGGCGTAGCAACACAGGCGACCCTTCGAATGCAGTAACAGACAGGAGTGGAAGCTAAGGTGAGATGAGCCGACAGATTCTGTTCAACAATTAATTACGTACCTTCCGAGCAATTGCGCGCCATTCTTCAGAACGTAGCCTTTCCTCTGCTGAAAGTTGCAGCTTATCCCCTGGCTTCAGCTTGCCACATATCGCACTACCAAGCAGTACCTCCCATGCTTCCCACTCAATCGGAAGACGGCCGCACGGTGATTCAGGAGGCATAAAGCCAGTCGATGAGCTAACGTCGAAGCTCTCCAAAGAGCTCGCCTGTGAGATATAGCCCATGGGTATCATGATAAAGTAGGATGTCCCAAAGAATAGAGATAGTAGAGAAAGTGAGAGTAGAGGAGGTGAAGAGGAGGAAACCGTATTTTTTCCCGCCCCAGGCTAACGATCGGGTCTTACCCGGTCATTTTGTAGCATCTCCTAATCGGAGAAGGCAACACCTGAATAAGCCACGGAACATTCCAAAGAAAGTCGGGTCTTAGCTTGATATTGAAAACGGTTTAGATGCAAGCCTGTGTATCGCAGATGACGAAGCCCAAAATACCTGTGGGAAGGCTCAAATGTTGAGACGAACTAATTGCGAAAATAGAGAAATGAGAAGAAGTAATTTCTACATAGCGTATACTTCAGACTTTCGTGATAATTTGAAGTGCTGAAGCTTCAAGTTGAAAATAGTAATTTCCTGGAAGGTGGAAGGAAAGTCTGAAATAGTCGTGTCACGGTCTTGTCACGGACGCGCTAGTCACGTGGTGTGACAGTCCAGCATGATCTTATTTTTACTCAGCAGGATTTGAATATCGACTTCGAGTTTCAAGCATGTCGGACTCGCTGCACGTCAAAGATGAAGATGTCCTAGGAGCCAAGAAGATTTCTGAAAGTACGCCACTTAGTCCTAGAGCTTCTACGAAGCTCTAACTTATGTTTCCCAGAACAGTCGTCTAAACTTCGTAAAAAACGAAGCCTCTCCGTGGCAAACCAGGAATCCGAACGCGCTCTAAAACTTCCTAAACTCGAAGTCAATCCTCATCCGGTACACTGGTACTCTGGGGAGATGGTGATTATCTCTCTTCAAAACGTTTCTTTCAAACTACTGCGGCAACGACTGGAGAAGAAGAGTGAGTGGTTTGAGAACCGTTTCCAGTCTGTTTCGCCCGACGGTGTCCACGAAGAAGACGGTTGTCGTATTTATGTGGTAGACGATTCAGGCGTTAAAGCGGAAGATTTCTCTGTCCTGCTCGACGTAATGGAGAACACAATGTATGTTTCGCTTCTCTGTCGTACATACAATTGTTGTGCTGATATTTTACTTACAGCAAACTCTCTCAAAACCCTCCGTTCGAGACACTTGCCCAAATTCTCCGTGCAGCAACAGGGTTTCAATTCACGAAACTCAGAGACAGGGCTATACATCAACTTGAACTGATGTGGCCTCGTTCTTTTGCAAAACTACACAAACCGCTCTCTTACCCGCAATTCGCGGAAGAAACTGTGCTACTCGCTGTAAAATGCGACGTTCCTATTCTGCTTAAACGAGCGATGTATCAAAAACTCGTTACCCCGATGTACTGGAACGATCATGGCGTGTTGTCATCCGATTCTTGCTACGTTACTTACATCGAGAGTCTCGGCTCCGCGAGGAACTATCTGACACGACAGTGGGCAACGATGGCGAACGCACCTCACTTGCCAACTCACAACCGCAAAAACGGTAAAGGGCCATGTTGTGGGGATCCGAGTCGCCAGAAGTTTTCAAAACGCTACGCTGAGATTATGCACAAGAAACCTGGAGTGTACTCTCAATACCTTGCTGATCCTATTGGTGGACTGCAAGTGCTCATTGATTATGATTGGGCAAAGTGTTGTCAGAAGTGTATCGAGAGACAGAAGATAGAATGGAAAAAACGACGAGAAACGATGTGGAATGAATTGGACCAGTGGCTCTATATGAATTTGTTAAGGGATGAAAACGACGAGGATTGAATTCTATATGACCTTACCTTCGTTCTTTTACCGAACTTCTCCCACAGCTATCTCAGTCTTCAGTGCATTGACTCGAGACAGTCGTCACAGATACAGATCTATGTAGTACTGCCATGATATTCGTTCCTTCTTCGCAAACCTCTTGATTAAAAGCTTCATCAATTTGAGCCAATCGATACAATTTCTACTAATTTACAAACTTTGCACAGGACGGATGTACATATCAAAAGTCCCTCACAAACAAAACCTTTCGGTTTCCCTTGATCATGATTCAGATCACCGCAAAAGAGGCATCAACACAAACCAACTCCCCCACCCAACAGCCAACACAGCCGTTACCCACAAACCAACACCAGCTCTCAAACTCAAAGCACCAGACGCACTACCCTTACTCGTGCTCCCAATCTCTTCTCTGTCCTTCCCCGAATGTCCATTAGAAGTAGCAAGAACACTTGAAGCTATCGTCACAGTGTTGGCTGTTTGCGTATACGCAGTCGTAGAGAACGTCAACTCCGTAGACGGGTTTACTTCCGAAAGTGCGTCATTCGAGAAGAATACAAGCGCGAAACCAGGTGCTGGGACGGTCACTTGACAATTGTTGTTCGTTGTATCACAGTTTACTGTCTGTACACTCTCTGTACCTTGAAGTCTACCGTCGACTTGGAATGCCGTCCCGAAAGTCTGACCCGAAAACGGTTAAAATAAGTATTATTTACGGCAAAAGAATAACGAAATGCATTGCATTACCTGACCAGCCCAAGTTATATTATCCTTCGTGGAAACAGACTCTGAAAGTAGATACCTGCGAGTAATTTAATGAGTATATCAGTATATATGCATATATGATATGAAAACTCACTTGACAGAAATCTGACTAGGCACTGTACCACCACTAACGGTAAGCGTCGCAGTATAATCGCTTGCACCGCTCGAATCGGTTATATAATTGAACAGCGCAACCTTTGCCAGGTTCCCGTTCTCGTACACAGCATACTGCGGCGTAAATACGCTACCGTCATTTCCATTCAAATCTATGATTTGTGAGGTATTAGACGAGCCGAAGACCTCTGCAATGACAAGAGCAGAGTAGTATACAGCTCCGATTGTCCATTGATGGAAGGTACTTTGATTAGTCGGCGGTGCTGCGAAGTAACGTTTGCTGTCAATCCCCTGTAATGAATACGATATGGGAACCACGACACGTACGAGTAAATGGCTACAATCAGGGGTTTCATTAGTTCATAATTGGCGGCGTAGATGGTGGAAATAACACGGGACTAACATTATAGAAAACATTCTGACCACCAACGTGCAACAACGCTCCAGTGAAATTACTGTAAGCCATCTGCAGACCATAATCGAGTGCCCACAGAGTGGCTCCGAAAGAATCGGAGATACCGGCAAACCCACCACACGAGGCCGTATTCGTTTCAAACATATAGAACGGCATGCCAGCTTGAAGAGCGATAGTACTCGAGTTGATATACGGACTGACGATAGATTGACCAGCGCTGTGGTTGAGAAAGACACCGAACTCGGATTGTAAATCCTTGGGAGATCCGATACCATACAACGCGAAACAGTTGTCATCTGGATAGCTATGTGCATATTTTAGATTTCCTACGAGGCGAATAAGGACTTGGGATAAAAAACATACTGTTCGACAGCGAGAGCTGAAAGACTGTTGGTGTATGATGGGATGAAGCCGGTATTCCATACATCTTCGGGTGTCCAGTCACCAGTGGCGACACTAGGCGCGATAAGCATGTTTTTGACGGGGATTTCAGCATTAGCTGCGATTGCGTCCACAACGACACCGAATTCGCCGAAGTAATCATAAGGTCCATAAGATGCATCACGATGTCCATGGCTATGAACCGATGATGATAGTTAGCACGACGTATTGCACGTTAAATGATGATGATGATGAATGCAATGCATCACTTACTCCGCGTACAGATCAGGCTCATTTCCAACCTGAAGCCCAAGAAGGTTGTCCCCGAGAATACTCTGTCCATACTCAGCGATTTCAAGCCGAAGATTTGTTGTATCGTTCATAGGTATACCCAAGAACCAACCGACGTTGACAAGTGAAGATATGTTTGATAAGAGATAAAAATAGTCTATATTGTATAGCAACGTCGGTGTCTCCGTCTGGAAAGTATTTGTGAGAAACCATCAAAAGATGTATGTGGCGTATGTGGACACGTACAGGATTTTGAGTGTCCTCACTCGTCTTCCCAACCACTGCTCCATTCGAGTCAGGTATGTCATCTGCAAAGGATGCAAACTCTTGCGTGTTCCCCCCGGTACGCACGCGAACGCAGCCGGCACGTTGAGCAAGGTTTGCCATGAGGTTGAGGAATGGCACTTGGATGAACGATCTGCGTATAACGCTTTAGCCTCTCAAAACCTTTCCCGAGGCTAGCACGCACGAATTTTTTCCTACTGAAGAATATCTCAAAATGTCAAAAAAATAGCAACAGCACATTCGAAGGAACAAGGCGCTTACAAACTTGAGTAACGACCGACATTTCGATTGAAAAGCCCCAGAAAGCGCATGTTTGTGGTATAGAAAGACCCGTTACGCTGGAGTTCAAGGCTTGGAGCTCAAGGGTGAAAGAAGTGCTAGGAGCAGGGTTTGGAACTGCAGGAGCAGCGAGAACAGTATCGTTATATGCAGCAGCTGTCGTGACAGCCGCATCTGCTGCGGAAGATGTGCTTGTCTGTCCAAGAGGAATCTGCCCGTACACCGTGACAGAGGCCTGTACACCATGTAAGGCACTCAAGCTGAAGGCTAGGAGCAGGAGAGGAAGCATCTTAGAGAGTGAAAGATGAAAGAAAGAAAGCTTGAACGTTGACCGAATAAAAGAAAAAGTGTAAACCGCAGCAGGTCCGCTCATCGGAAACCGGATTGATGATGTGGAGTTTCCCAGAGATAATATCTCCCTAAAAATAGGTCGATACTCGTAAAATCATGTAATAGCAATGTCAAAGCTGCCATGGTATGTCGTAAAGCACTATATACTTAAAGTGAAAAGCTAGATTATATGGGGCGGAAGCGCACAAGGTGGAGGTAGGTGGAGGTTAGCGCCGGAAGAAGGTAACGTTGTAACTTAAAGGTTCCCACGAGCTCGGGGCGTGGGAGCATACTTCCAAATACGGCCGGCGGGGTGCGAGCCACTGACGAAGCCTCATTGATTTTCTTCGTTACATGTTCCTCGGCGTACAAGAGTAAGTTGGCGAATCTCTCGAGCTCGAGCTCGAACTGATGTTAACTACCAACTACCAAACTGACTTCGGCTCACATCTCAGATATTTATGCATGGTTTTGCTCTATTTGAGCTGCAAGCCGAGAATCGCAATCATTGACCCGGACCAACTTGGCCACTTTGCCGCCGGAATGACTGCTCAAATTTCTCCTCGAAAGAATGTTACTGCAAGTCTTGAGACTTATTGGCTTCAAACATATTCATGGTTTACCTCCCGTAGGCGACCGCTTTCATGCAGGTTGACGATGAACTAGGATGAACTGGGATGAATTCGGGGCACCAGGGTGTAGCTGTTCTAGTGGCCAACGGTGACTCACTCCTTATCTCAATGCCTGAGGTGGTCACAGAGCGCAAAAGATATGGACGCTTTCAAGCTTTATAATCAATAATCAACCTCATTATGTCGCAGCCGAGATAAATTAACAGTGCTACCCAATCTTTACCGATACGAAAGGTGTCAACTGATAAGAAATCTGAATGCAGACTCGGGGGAAGGAAGGAAGGAAGGAAGGAAGTATGTATATACTTACCGAGTGCTGAACACCGAATTAAAAGCCGAAAGTAGCCGAAAGTGAGTCCCATGCTGTCCCATATTACGGTAGGATTTTATTATCTTCGCTCGCTTATTGGAGGTTAGTTCCGAGTCCTTGGGATCAAAGGTAGGTTCTTCCACGGTATGTACAAGAAGGGCACGGCTTCCAATGTGTCGAATAACTTACAGTATTGCGTGGAAGGAGGTGGAAGGTTGCATGCAAAGGAGAGCAAAAAACGAGCGCTCTGACGACGCATGAGTACGTAGACCGAGAAGCAAGACAGGATGGTCAGCAAGACCGGGAAACCCCACGGAAGCTCCCTACTTCCTGCTCCTGCGGGGCCTAGTCCAATGCCGATAACAAATCGTCTACGAATTCAATTCATCTTGATCGGCTTGATCGCAGCTTCTCTACAATCATCCATAGATGGGAAAGACCTTATGCCGTTTACATAGAACGTCTACTTTTCCTCCCGTCGTTCTTTCCCTGACCTCGAAGAGCTCTTTAATACACCGCCTGCTCTCCTCACACTCATCTCGGCATTCAAGTTTTCTCCACTACATTACAGGGTCAACCGGCACGAGCTGCGTATAAACACAGAGATGCGCACGGAACTTATGAGGGTCCTCTTCTTTTCGCTATTCTTCACGTTCTTTACCTCCCAGTCGCTGTCGGCTTCATCGAGTTCATCCGTCGACGCTCCCCTCTGCAATACAGGATTTCAGTGGGCGAATAACGCAGAAGGATCACCTCCTTGTACGATAGCTGCTCTCGCTGATCAGCTTTGTACACAAACGCCAAGTGAGTCTAAGTTTAAAGATTTCATCAAATTGTGGTACGAGGCCTGACTATGATCTTGAACGTAGCTTACACTATCGACCCCATACTTCCTGGCAATCACTACAGTCCCCCGAACAAAACCTTAGGGTCAGCTAGTGTCTGCACCTGGTGCGTCCAATCATCACACATCCCCGCTCAAGTATACATACAGAGTTCTATGTAGCTCATGGGCCGTCTACAACTTGATGAGCATGTGTACAGCATGTCAAGGCTCTACATCCAGTGTCACGTTCGTTTTTCATACTCATTGAAAAAGTTTTATTTGACTGGGATCCTCACACTACAGATGGGAGATGTACAAAGAAGATTGCGAAGGACTTCTGACGGATTCGGATACGTGAGTCTCGTTAAAGAAATGCTATTATATTCTTTTCCTTATTCCAAGATCGCAGATATTTTCCTTCCGATTTGACGCTGCCCGAAAATAACAACTTTCCGGTATATGCGCAAGCTAATCGTGAGTGATGATGGTCAGTATATACTATGCCTGTTGACTCGGAAGGGGAAATTAATAGCGGAAGATTGGGATGGTGCTATCTTTAGTGTTACTCAAGCTTTGAGTATGGTACAATCCAATGGTGCGTGTTCCCTTTTCTCGAATAGTCAAAGCTCAGTATACCGCCGGTTAGAAACGACGCCTCCCTCGATATCTACCTCGGTATCCACAAGCCCCTCCTTGACACCCACGTCGACGTCATCCACAAATGTCTCAACCCAAACTAACTCAACACCTACCGCAGCCATCGTCGGAGGAACACTAGGAGGGGTAGTATTGCTTGCCTGCGTAGCAGGGGCACTAGTTTGGTGGTACCATCATCGCAAAAGAAGCGGATTCCACACTTTGCAGTCACCCAGACGCAACTCTGATTACTTCTTGATCCCTTCCGGCAAGCCTGACGGTCACTACATATTGCGCGCTTCAAACGCTTCCCCAATGCCAACAGACTCATCAGGTCCGGGGTTTATCACGCCATTTTATGGCCGCTCGCCACAGAGTTCAGTGGATCACAGTACATCCACTAACAGATCTGACGTTCGAGCAGCTAAAATCGCATCGATGATCTCTTGGAGGAGTGGAATTACTGATCGTCCAATATCGATGTCTCCTCCGATCCAAGAAGAGCCGGAAACACAAATGGTTCAAGACCCGAGTCCGAGTCGGAGGTCGACACTGAAGACTGCCTCGGTGGGTACTCTCAGTCGTAGTACCTCAGGAAATGCACTGTCTTCCGAGTCATTTTCAAGTCACCATCATCCTACATCCCTAACAGCCGGGGCGCGGCTAGTAAGTCAAGCTACTGAACTCGAAGCAGTGCTGGAGGCTGGTACTGGAGCAGCGCCAGGTCGATTCTCGAGTCCACCGCCGTATAGCTCGGAGCAGGACCTTACGGAGAGGTTGCGGCCTCGGGATGGGTGTTGACAGTCTTCCATGCATAGGAGATGATGGTTCGTGATTAAGAATTCAATCTATGTTATGCCATGGGAATATCCGGGGAATACGGCATTGCGTACACGAGGAATGGCTTGCGCCCAGGTGTACTGTGTAAAGAAAAACATCCCTAGTTTGTTACGTTTTGTTAAATTTGTATCGGTAGGATTTCTTATACAGGCGCTCAATACCGCATGAAAGTCACTCCCTTGGTCCTTGCGTACTGAATGTGTATCCCGGTGGGAGACGGGTACACATTCGAAGCCTCGAAGGCAATCAGAAGACGATGCGAACGGGAATCTATGTATGTCCAACATGTCAGTCCACAGATTATAGCATCCGAATTCTATTCCCCCAGTCATTACGAGCTACTTTCTCTGGCATTCGACTCGGAAGCACAATGTTTCTATATACACGGTTATTCACCTGTCTGTGAAAATCAATTGAATGAATGATACATACTTAAGTACTTGTATTCTTTGATTTGAATTCAACTCCTCGAACCAGAATTTGCCCATCTTGCGGCATATCCCGAAAGAACACTATTTTCAGCGCCGGCCCGTCGTAGTGTGCGCACTGCGTGCGCAGCGCAGTCACCTTCTCTGCTTGTTTAGGCTTGGTTCGTCCATAACTTTACGTGAAATCGTCGCCCACCAGCTCCTTCCTTCCTTTGACGAGGTCCTCCTCCAAGGTCCTTCAAGAATCTTGCGCTGGATTATTGCCGTGCAGAAACGTGCAGGCTAGGGTCCTATCGGCAGCCTCACCCGGCTCAGTTGATGGTTTGTCTGATCCGAGTGTGGAGATGTTGCACGTTTATTGAATTGGTGGAACGAAAGTATGTAGGCCAGCCAGCGACTATGAATTCGGTTTATGGAGGACTAGGAAGACTTGACGGACACCCTGCATGATGATGGAGAGAGAGTACGTACGTGAACTGCTATACAGAAGACAAGGAGCTAATTCATCCATTTTGTGATGTTTGCAGATACAAATGACTTGTCATCTGTTCTTGGCTTTTCTGGGCGTGATAGCAAAGATATTGAAGCCTGAGGGAATCCTGATAAGCATCGAATCTAGCAACGTATGGCCTGTACAGTGTACACCCCACAGAAGTCAACAGCACGAAGCAGAAATAAATTGTCGTTTCCATTCGTTCAAGAATCCAGCCCCGTTTGGTGATCTTGGTTAAAGAAGCTTTGAATCCTGGGGTATTGACACAATGATAGAGTTTGGTAGATTCGCTGTAGGGGCGAAAGGACGGTGAGTGTTTTGGAAAAGAATATCACCGAGGTTCCAAGAAATTTTCTGATAATATCTCACGTAAGCAGATATGTGTCCGTGTGCTGACAAACTACCGCGCCAAGATTTTCTATATCTGGATCGAACGGGCGTCGGCCAGTTGGGGCCGGCTCTTTCGAGCCCTGAGCTCATTCATTACCACCTTGTCTTCTACCCTTGACGACGACGACTCGAGTGTACTCGACAGGTCCTTTGTTTCTTGCTCGACCGGTGCTCAATTAACCCATCATGGGTTTTTTTCATTCTTTTTCAACTTTCTTGTCTTTGCTTGTTGTCGTGAATGGGGCCATCACAGTTTACTATCCTCCTGGCCAGACACCTCTTACCACCACTCCTACTAGCAGCGTTACGGCTGCCGCTGCTAATTACACTGGCGCAGCTGCCTATAATCCTACTGTTCTCGACCCGCCTGCTATTCCTCAGGGGGACCAGGCCCCCCCCATGCAATTCGGGATTCAGCTGCAGAATGGTGGGACACCTGGTGTTTCCATCGCACAATCTGGTGCATTCTTGGGTTTCTCGGTTGAAATGTCCGTGTCGAACCAAGTCTGTGAGTACCTCAATCTATTCATGATGTGTTTGTGAGGCTGAGTTCTACACGTTTCAGTCGGTAAAAATTCGTGAGTAGGCCCTTGCACTCTCTTCTCTATATCGACTACAACGCTCTCTCAGGTCTTTCATTCAAGTCCCATTTCTCAATTTGATGGCCAATATCGTTCGCCGGGCTGGTCAAGTAAATATTCGTGTCGGTGGTAACACCCAAGAGTTTGCCGTCCTTGTCGATAGCTTGGATGATGGAAAGATTCTGGAAAAGGATAACGGTGCGACCTCGAACCCGGTGCGTTTTCTTTCCCACCATCTCGCGACTGATGCTCACTGACGCCTCCCTGCTTAGACCCAAACACCGCCGCTGGAGTTCACCCCGGATTTACTCGTCATGATGAAAAAAATCTCGGACTTGACGAACGTACGTTGGTACCTCGGTATCCCATTCAATGATACCAATTTCCGCTTGGCTATCGTCGAGCAAGGCCAAGCAATTCTCGGCGACTATATCCTTGGATTCCAAGCTGGCAACGAACCGGATCTTTATGCCCGTCACGGTCACCGTGCGGAAACTTATGGCCCATATGATTACTTGGGAGAGATGCAGGACCTTGTTACTGCATTGAGCAATGATGCGAATGTCCAAAATCGAGATATGTTGGTCGGCCCTAATCTTGCTACTGGAGACTGGACACCGGAGATGGTGTGGGATACAGGCTTTGTTGACGTGCTTGGGGACAGCCTCTCTTCTCTTGCCGTCGAACAGTGAGTCGTTGGCACTTTCAATCACATGCTGGTTTTGATGACTGATTCCTTCCTTCCTTCAGCTACCCCACCGATAATTGTTTTGCTCAATTCGGAACTGGTACACCTCGAGATGCGCAAACAGAGTTCCCCACTTACCTCAATCACACTTCTGGCAGATCCATTGTTCAGCCATACCTTAATTCGACAGCGTACGCCCAGAGCAAGGGGAAGCAATTCTTAATGCTCGAGACTAACTCTGCGTCTTGCGGTGGTTTCCCTGGGATTAGTGACTCGTTCGGGGCTGGCCTTTGGGCACTTGATTATGCGATGCAGATGGCGTACTCAAATTTCAGTGGCGCTTTATTGCACGTCGGTGGACAAGGTGTATTCTACAACGTTCGTTTATTCTCCTTTTCGCTGAAATGCCTCTCCTTACTAATCCTCTTTGCCTTCCGAAACAGCCTTTCACTCGTGAGCAGCTTATCCCCCCTTGCCCAACTCTCAAAGAAGAAAACTGATCTTCTCGTTTAGCGCCTCCCACCAACCAGTCAACTTTCCACCAATGGACTGTCGGGCCAGTGTACTACTCAGCGCTCATCCTTGCTGAAGTCCTAGGTCCTTCCAATGGCTCGCAAGTTCTAGACCTCTACGCGAATAACGACAACATTTACACTCCTTCTTATGCTATCTACGAGAATGGTGATCCTGTTAGGGTCGCGCTGTTCAACTACATCACGGACCCATCTGGAGCAAGTGATTACACGGCGACGATATCAATAGGTGGTGGGCAGACGAACACGGCGAATGCAACTCCTGGACAGGTCAAGGTCAAGTGAGTGCTTGCTGTCATGACTGCGAATGCGAGAAACGAAATAGCTGACGGTGGGATCCCTAGGTACTTCCGAGCCCCTTCTGTTTCAACCAAGGGTAACTTCACTTGGGCTGGTCAGGTCAGCACCTCAACATTTTCTATTTTCCTTGCTCACACAATTGACCAACCATCTTCCTACTTTCCTCCAGACTTTCGGCGACCACTTCGCCTCAGACGGTCGACCAATGGGCAACGAAGACATTCAAACCGTCAACTGCGACACAAACGCCAACACCTGTCAAATCACAGTACCCGCACCAAGCTTCGCACTTGTCTTCCTAACTGACAAAGCACTATCCGAAGTCGAGAGCGCGCCAACAACGACGTTCTCCACGACGGCGTACACAAAGACGATAAATACAGCGACAGTCGACTCGAGTGTGCTTGCTACGTCTAATGGGCATAAAGGTGGAGGTACATTGGGAAGCACGAGTAAGGGGAGACAGAATGGTGCAGTTAGGCTTGAGACAGCGAGTGGGTTGATGGCGGCGTTGGGTGCGGTTGTGATGGGTGGATGGGTTGTGAGCCGGACTATGCTTTTGTGAGCGGACTGCAGGACTTTGTTTGATTGGACTGTATGATACACTATCGCATCTTAAGACTGCAGCGTGAGGGTCGGTTTCGTTGCAATGATCTAATGACTTGCTTTTAATTATTTACTTGACACCGTTTTTATTTCCCCGGACACCATCGGACACCCACTGTTCTACACCGCATAGTCACAATTTTCTTTCGTAATTTACTCATGTATTGTAGACAGCAACGAAGTCCAGGAATCACATTTCTTATTCAATATCGCAATTCTCAAAAGCTGGTACATAGTGGATACAAAAATTCGACGGTTAACAATCGCAATAGACCACGACAACAAGTCAGAAGCTATATACATAGATATATATACGTTATGTACTTTTTGGTGGCAAATGATTGATATGAGTACATACATCGTACACAAAGACATTTCCTTCTTTTCACCCATGAGTGACACATTTACATTGGCCTCTCCTCCCTAATTACATGCACCTTCTGGGCTAAGAAGAAGCCGCAGGAGCCTCTCCCGTGTCCGTCTTCACCTTCTTCGCAGTCTGCAGCGCAGGAGGCGCATCCAATCCCCGAATCCCCACATCAGGTCCACCATCAGGCTCCACAGCACGTTTCCTCTTCTCACCCGCCTCTGCATCACCACCATTTGCTTCCGTCGTGCTAGAGGGCGCTTCTCCGTTGGTTCTAGTGTTATCCCTACCACCGCCTCTACCTCCACCGCGACCTCCTCGTCCACCACGACCCCCTCGGCCACCGCGTCCACCGCGCCCTCCACGTCCACCACCGCGCCCACCTGAATCTCGAGCGCCGCCTCTTGAACCACCACGTCCGCCTCGATGAGAGGATGAGGATTGACGTTCCTCGTCGCTGCGTAGCGCCGCACGAGCGCTAGACTGTGCACGACGGATCTGGAATTGCTTTTCGTCCTCCTCTTCAATAGATAAATAATGTCAAGATGGGTTTGTAGTGGATGTAGAGAAAATGGACGTACCTTCAATAGTAGACCAAGTAACTTCGTTTCCGTTGATAGTGCGTACGGCTTTTTTGACAGCAAGGATGTCGTCGTCTGAGAGTTCTTTGTGGAACCCGACTAACCCTTCGTTTTTACCACGAGTGTGGTCGATGAAAGGTGTTTTTCCGTCAAATAGGTCTTTTAATGGAGTCTGGTGGAAGGTTGTTAGTGAGAGACCTCTGTATAAGGGGCAGACTCACCTTGATATCATTCCAAGAGAAGTTTTCCCCGACACCCTCAAACTTCAGGGTGGCACCCTTCACGAACGGCACCTCCTCCTCTTTAACTTTCCCATTCCCATGTGCGTCCTTCTCAATCAACAGCTTCTTGCCCATGAACTCGAGGTAAACCTCCCTCTTCGGCACGGGCTTCCCATCTTCTCCCAACTCCACAGCATTCTCATCCTTTAAACCCCCTTCCTTCTTCGAAATCGCAAAAGCATTAAATCCTCTCCTGTGCATCATATTATCCCGTCTGCGTTCAGCGTGTTTGCCAGTAAGACCCTTCTCTTTTATCTTCATCTCGCAGTACTCCTCCTTGGTCATGATGACCAGTTCCTTGCCGTCCCAAGTTGGTTTAGGGTCAGCTTTAAGAAACGCCTCGACTCCAGCTGGTTCGGTGAACTCGACGAAGACAGATCCCTTGAACTTCTTTTCGTCGTCCCTCCGCATGCGCACCTCGTTCGTCGAAGCGTACCCCTGGAAGAAATCTTCTAGTCGACTTTGAAGTTTGGAATCTTCATCACCAAATCCTTTCTACGAAAAAGCAATGATTTTATTGCGTATTTAGTTCTTGAGAATGAAGCAGGGGGATCATAATGACTCACTGCATATACACTGCGCTCAAATTGACCTTTTGGTTCCTTCACCTCCGTTTTTCGTCGTACCTTTTTACCTGACTCGTCGACTTCGAGGTATTCGCTGCTGCGAAGAGCATCGGTGACCCATTGCAATCCATTTTCGCGCTGAGAGTACTCTCGCATGCGTTTGAACGACGCGACGGTTTCAATAGGGATCCAGTGCTCTGGATCCTTAGTATATAACGTCCACATAAACCTAAATGAGCTGGCATAAGTCTCTTCCCTTACGATATTGGAGGGAAGATTAGATTAATACTTGCTTGTCGTAGGGCAGGTTTGAATCAGCAAAGTAAAATTCCACTGAACGAAATATCCGTTTAGAATACATAAATAAAGGCCGAGAAACCCACACACCTTGTCTTACTGCCCTTCCTTTTATCCTAGTCTCCTCATCGTTGGCCATGGCGACATCGCCATTAGTTTCTGTCGCCGGTACGTCTGCTACAGCGACATTTTCCGTCTTGTCAATAGCAGCCTCCGACATTGTTTCAAAGTAGAGAGAATGAGGGAAATGAGCCCTTGAAAAGAGCTGTAGATGAGTCAGAAGGAGTCAAAGGAAGCCACTCGATGCAGACAGAGAGAAAAATCCAATCTTATCGACCAGACATTCGGCATTGGCCGCCGAACTGTGCACGGCCCGGAAGGTTGCTTCAGTGACGACGTAAATGCCTTACTGCAGTTCTTATTCTTACTTTTACTACCAAAAGTCCTCTAAAGACTGCGTCTGATGGAGATCTTAAATACTCGCCAATATCTGGACACACATCCGGTAAATTACATTACAGGGAAAAGCTCTCTGTTGAAATGTAGACTCGACGTCGAACGATGCAATATGTGAGTAATATTAGAGCGTCCTTTCCTCGTGTACTTGTCCATGGAACAGTAAAGATCAAGACCCGAACACAACGTCTTGCCACTCAACCGATTCTGCATTCTTACCCTGCAAATATTCCGCATAATCCCGTCAAAAAAGAAGTTCAAACCACAATGAAAACAGCCTGGACACATACCCCATAAGCAATATATCTCTCTACAACCACAAGCTGATGTGTTCCTTCACCAGCGTCGCCATAGAAGAATTGCGGATCCAGTTCCGCGGTATATTGCGGTCCAGGAGTATCGGTGCCCGCGACGGGAGCAAGATCGTTAACTAGTTCGATGCTATCATACGTCCCTGTGAAGTTTTGGGAGAGAAGGACGGAGATGGAGAGGCTCGTTTCTTTGAAGTAACGACTGGATTGCCATGTGAAGTTGAACGACTAGAGAGATTGGCCATAGTGAGTACGTGGTTATTTCGGGGATGAACGCAACAACTCACACTTGAAGAGATAGTAGAACCTGCGGCGGGAGAAATGAAAGTACCAGCTGACGCGAGCGAAGCGCTAGCTGCAAGTGTAATGAACGAAAGGGCACTGAATCTCATCTTGTGCGTATGTGTCTGGTCATTCTCAAATGAATCCTCTTTTAAAGCAGTTCTGAACTCGAACTCGTATACACGAGCTCACATCAGCTCGTGTTTCTAAGTTTAGTCTGGAAAGACCGACCCTGGAAGAGGATACATACGACAAATTGAGATTGAAATCACCAGCCGGCCCCTCTGCCCCCCTCCACTTCCAGTGAACTCATCTTTTCAAACTCAAGCACCGCCCAGTTGTCAGACACACTTGCACCTTCCTTTTTTCCCTTCGTTCCCGGTGGACTTCTGCGTAGAGCGCATTACAGTAAAAAGTGGTCACCTCCAATCGCCAGCCGTGTTCATCTCGAATTGATATTGATCTTGTCTGTAGATTTTTTAGTGACCTTTCACCTTTAGGCTTTCAAAGGCTTTCATGTGAATCAGAAATAGAGCGCGAGTCTGTCAGGTTAATCTTTTTTAAACGCATATTGCGATAGATTGCGACTTGCATGATGCATCTACTTTCCCAAGCCGGTGAATATAAGGACCCCTGAAAGCCCAGCCATATGCCAGGACCCGGTGCGGATACGCACCGGGGGGAAATTTTTCTATCTCTGGGCTGAATTCGGATAAAATTGGCTCTTTTTCGGCACCACGTCTGGTGCCATCTTCCGGATAACATGTGGGTGTTCCCAGGATAGCCTGACCACTATGCAGATAAGATAAGTGGTGATTAGGATGGCATCATCAGGCTGATCAAGTATTTCCATATGCCCTTGCACAAGGACCACCACCATGGTCGGTCCGGCATCTGGCCTCTTCGCGGCGCAAGGGACTAGTACCTCAATGGGAAACCAACAGATGCTCCACCTAACAGTGGGATAGCTTCACCGTCTGTGAAAACCAAAACCACGCCGCCAGCGATGGACTCGCCGCCTGCGAAAGATGTCACTAGCCGCCTGCACTGACGACGAAAATGCCCGCCCGGCTGCCACGTCACGAACTTCACTGCTCTAAAAAAGCCTGCCTGGCCACCACAACACAGTACGCCTCACTGTCATAGACTAACTGCACTAGACGCAGTAACCACCCACCCTACGGGTATACACACGCTCTCTTCTGGATTTGGACTGTCAGCCTGCATCTACAGACGCAGGCGGGGACGAATTCGGGTTCTGATGGTAGACACCTACAAGGATTATAGCTAGTGAATAATAAATAATAACTTGCTTTGCTGATCACTTCACGCCGATAAGATAGAAAGAACCCGATAAGATATATACAAGATATTCAAGTGTGGCGCAGTACATCAACATGTAGCTAAGCATGGCACTCGTTCACCCTACGTTCAATATCTTCAATGATTCCTATCACCTCAGTCTTCCAAACATCTGTTTTTGTGAAATGGAACACCTCGCGGTGCCGGCAGCCGCCTGAACGTTCGTCAGTGAATTTGAACAACGCGAGGACGTGAAAGTTACTTACAATCCGAACAACGCGTCCGAGGACGCAGCCAGCACC
Source organism: Omphalotus guepiniiformis (assembly GCA_028554645.1). Taxonomy (NCBI): domain Eukaryota; kingdom Fungi; phylum Basidiomycota; class Agaricomycetes; order Agaricales; family Omphalotaceae; genus Omphalotus; species Omphalotus guepiniiformis. The sequence continues at coordinate 239,602 of JAQOOI010000031.1, forward strand.
TTTCAGCCAGTACAATGTGAAGCAAACGCTCTAAAAAATAAGATTTGTGATTGAAACTAGTGAATGTAAACTTACCAACGCGATGTGCATGGAGGGACTGTATACCCTCGTACCAAAGCTGGTCCTGAGACGGATCTTGTCTCCTCCATTCCATCCTTCGCCTCTCCGGAGAAACGCTCCTCCCTGCCTTGATTGCCTCACCACCGGCGGGTCCTTGGTTCACGATCTTGTAGCCGTAGATGTATCCGGGGCCATCATGAATTGACAGTGGCTCTTTGAGGACATGATGGAATTTGGCAGAGTATGATGGGGTGGACATGACCAGGAGGATCTGATGATTTTTGAGGGGGGTTTCAACAAGAATTAGCAGGGAGGGCATGGGAAGGTGTAGAATCAGTGGGGAGGGTAGAACCAGCAGTCAAAGGACAACATACTGGCTCAGATTGAGTTGTTGGAGGGGTGCAGAGGGAGGTGTTCAAGAAAAAGTGTGATGTGAAAGGATGGAGTTTGAATAAGAGATACTGCTTGAGGGAGGTGCAGATAGAGAGGATAGAGGAGATTGAGCAGTCTAATTATCACTGGAAAAAGCACATACCAGGTATATCCTTCAATGAGAGTGATGGTGAGGACAACAGGTGGCAGTTGAGGTGGGTGTTTGAGGGAGATGAAGCAGAAAAAAGTGAGGCAGGCATAAAAAGTTTAACTGGTCCGGACTGCACCAAAGTGTCGGTACCCAGCCAAGACGTCGGGACGCGTTGACACGAATGGCCGCCTGAGCAACGTTGGAACGCGTAGAAACGTCGGGACGACTCAAACCGTTTAATCGCGTGAAAACGCCCGAACGTCGAGGGACGTTTGATAGAGTGAAATCGTCGGGACTTTTTGAATCGTCGATTCGCGTTGAAACGACGGAACGTTCGGTGGGGTCGAATTGTCGCGACGACTCGAAACGTCGATTCGCGTCGAAACGACGGAACGTTCGGTGGGGTCGAATTGTCGCGACGTCTCGAAACGTCGATTCGCGTTGAAACGACGGAACGTCGAGGGACGTTCGTTGGAGTCGAACAGTGGGCACGTATCGAAACGTCGATTCGCGTTGAAACGACGGAACGTTCGGTGGGGTCGAATTGTCGCGACGTCTCGAAACGTCGATTCGCGTTGAAACGACGGAACGTCGAGGGACGTTTGGTAGAGTGAAATCGTCGGGACTCTTCGAATCGTCGATTCGCGTCGAAACGACAGAACGTTCGGTGGGGTCGAATCGTCGCGACGTCTCGAAATCGTCGATTCGCGTCGAAACGACGGAACGTCGAGGGACGTTCGTTGGAGTCGAACAGTGGGGACGTATCGAAACGTCGATTCGCGTTGAAACGACGGAACGTCGAGGGACGTTCGTTGGAGTCGAACAGTGGGCACGTATCGAAACGTCGATTCGCGTTGAAACGACGGAACGTTCGGTGGGGTCGAATTGTCGCGACGTCTCGAAACGTCGATTCGCGTTGAAACGACGGAACGTCGAGGGACGTTTGGTAGAGTGAAATCGTCGGGACTCTTCGAATCGTCGATTCGCGTCGAAACGACGGAACGTTCGGTGGGGTCGAATCGTCGCGACGTCTGGAAATATTGATTTGCGTCGAAATGAGGGAACGTCGAGGGACGTTCGTTGGAGTCGTCTCGTCAGGACGTTTCGAAACCTCAATTCGCATTGAAATGACGCTACGTCAAGGGACGTTCGATGAAGTCGAATCGTCGGGACCTTTCGAAACGTCTATTACTCCCTGTAATTAGCATAAGGTCGGTTCAGTCTCTGTCTTCACCTGCAACCGACGAACATATATTGCACCGTACGCAAACTTTCCTTTGCATTTTCTGAGGTTGAGACTGCGATTGTTTGTAAGCCGCCCCGCGTACAGTAACTTATGCCCGTTAGGTCCCACTCCATCATGATTCCACACGGAACCATTAGGTTCAACCACTCGACAAATATAATGTTGATCCCCTAGATAGACAACACCTCGAAGGTCGTAGAAACATGGTATTCCGCTAATGTTGAGAATTACTGTTTGATCAATATAGAAATCACGATCAGCCACACTAGACGGTTCAAAATGACATGAAATTATATGTGGATCGATTTGTAAAGATTGCTTGTAAACGATACCTGATTGGCATATTGAACAACGGCTTGCAGTTTCGTGCTCCAAGTGGGTAAGCCATTCTGACACGGATTTCGCAGTATTGCGGTTTCTTTCGAAAACGGCGCAATTCTGATAAAAAGGCGAACCTCGTTGATGACCGTTAACACAGACAGTTTCAACTATAACAGACTGACTTTGATCAGAGGTAAGGAGCCTGTCCATTATTAAAGGTAATGATGCCATTGCACCGAATCGGAAGTCATGCCGATTGTGGTCGTGAAGAATCCAGCGCATACGGTCTCTAGCTTCCTCTAGATTGAGCTGTCTTGTCCTACATTGCTCAAACAACAGGGACAGTTCAGGTAGATAATCGTTGTTATACGATCTAAAGCTTGCGTCCCATCTATCAGGATCTGAGGCCCACAACGAGTAAAGGACCGTAATAGCTACATCATAGGCACAGCTGTTGTCGCTCCAAGAAGGTCCAATCTTATTTGAAAAAGCGCGTGCAAGAGATTTGTTCTTCTTTGGTGCACTGTGGCTATGAAGAGCATCCTCAGAACTGCAGTCCCTTGAAGGAGACTGTACAACTGTTGAGGTCGGCGACAACGGAAGAGCACAAGCACTGGAGTTTGACAAGGGTGAAGATGAAACAAGGGTTGTCTGTGTGTTCGGGAAGTCAGGACCATTTGTTCCTTGACAAACTGCTATTTGAGGAAGGGGTCTTGGTAGGGGAACGCTGCCCTCTGCAGCTTTCAACCTAGAAGCAAGTAGAGGGTTTAACGAGTTAGGATTTTTTGGCTTTGAATCAGCTTTAACAACTTCCCAATCGAGTTCCTCCACGTCCAATTCAGTCAGTGGATCCTTTTTTGACCACTTCAGTGCACTGTGTATACCTTGCGGAACATACGTGACCCCCTTCCAGGTCCGAAACGCTTTTATAAGAGCATTCCGACGTTCAGCCACAACACTTTTATGCAACTTACATTCAAATCTTAATCTAGTAATATCATCCAACAGTTCCAGTTCTCTGTACTCTCTCCGAAGTGCTCTTGAAGCACCACCTACAAGTTTATCCGGGTGGAAACTCTGTAGAATGAGAGTGCCAACTGCTGTTGCGCTACGTGAAAGCGCCGTGTAGTAGCCGTGAAAGTTCTTGCAGTAAAACAGATCTACCGGGTTGAAAGCTCTTGTTTTCCCCTGTGACGCGTAGTCTGTCATCGCAAAACACGGCAACACTTCGACTTGGGTTCTTCCTACATGGACGGCTGAGTCGTCTGGTAAGGAGACCCACATTGAATTGGTCGTTGGAGATAAAGGAACAACGTTGGGGGGTAAACCTTCGATTGTTATCTGTTTCGGGGGATTAGTCAGTTTCACAAACAATGTATCTAGAACAGTCTGACCACGAGCGCCCTTTCTGGCCTGCCATCCGTACACTGTACCCTCCTGACCTTTGGTTATGCATAGTTCTGTTGCTAGGTTAGTTCTGATCATCACCGGCATGTCTAAACAAAGAGACAGTTTTGCAGAAAGATTGTCATCAGACGCACTGTCCGGCTGGCACCAAAGGAGCTGTTGCAAATAATCTGACATCTCTTTAGGATGTCGTTGCCGTTTCTGGCCTATTTTGGAGGCAGCGTCGCCAACGTCCTTGACCGGCTTGATGACATCTTCGGAATAAAAGTCAGTTAGCTTCTGTCCCGTTTCAGCGGCGAACCTAAGCGAACCCAAGCGATTGATCTCGTCCTTGTGTGCATTTCGTGCAGTAATAATAGGCACATCTCTGAAGTCTTTGGACACGATGGATGGACAACTGTCTAAACTAAAAGTGTTTGACACTCGAGAGTTGAGAAACGATATGTCAGCTGGTGTACATTTTTTATATCTCATATTCTCTAACGCAGTGCGAAATCTAATGTCATCCTCTGTGAGGCCGGTACATCGCATGTTTTTGCGGAGAATCACCACAGTATTGAATTCATGCCACAGTGCCTTTCCAATGGCCTCCTCCTGTTTCCTCAGCACATTCCCACTCCGACCTATCAGATCACTGTACAAGGCCCCCGTTTCGCCTCCCATCACAGGAGGAAGCTGTGCGAAATCCCCTGCAACAAGCATATTCATGCCTCCGAAAGCTGTCCCTTCTTTGCAGAGTGCCTGAGCTAGGCGTTTGCTGATCTGATATAATTCAAATGCAGACACCATGGACACTTCGTCAATGAATATATAATCCACGCCTTGCAGACGTTCGCGAACTTGCGGCAGGGTGTTTTTAGCTGTATACTCCGAGATACTCAGGACAGAATGATAGGTAGATCCTCCCAGTAAAGAAGCTGCACTTCCCGTTGGCGCAACTACTAAAAACCTGTGGGTTTCCTGCCTAAGCGCGAAGTAATGTGTCAACGCCTTTATAACCTGGGACTTACCAGTACCACCCATTCCACCAAGGTACATTTTAAGCTGCCCCGTATAAGGACTCGAAGCGTGGTTGGCCACAATTCGAAACGCGCGCTCCTGTTCTTCATTCAAGCTAAATAACTCCGAGCTGTCATCAATAAGCTGCTGATAATCACCTGCATGGAACTTGCGCTCCAAATAAGATTTGTCAATTATCTTTACTTCATCGGTGAAGGTCGACGAAACCGTATTGTTGCCGGGCCCGACCACAGACGGGGCAACGCCTGGGCCACTTTTTTCCTTGAGCACTTCTTCACGTGCTTTGAGCACTAATTTTCTCCACTCTGTACCGGTACTGTCCCTTGACGGTCCTGGACGATTCAAACTCCTGGGCACAGTGACGTTTGAAGCAGGCGTAGTCCACCCGAGTGCGGTCAATAAGCGACGTACACTTTCCTTTTGCTTTACACGAGAGCAGAATAATTTGCCCAGCGCCTGCTCTGAATCGCTACCGTCTACGGAAACATCCAACGCAGGGAAATCCTGGATATCGAAGGTGCTTTGGTCAACTACCTCCGCAGTCGGATGTACAAAGGGGTCGGCGCTATCACCGTTCTCGTTCGATTCCAGCCATTCTTCGTCAACGATGCCCCACGACGAAGTTACAGCTGTGCCTGATTTGAGTTGCGTACGATAGTCGTCTCTTGCATCCAAGCATTCGTACCGCACGTTGAAGTTATCCATTAACGCCAGATCACGTTTGGAAAAATCATACTCATGGAAAGCCGCACTCCAATTGGATTCAGGTGACTTCAGATGTTTGCCTGACCGCCAAGGCTTGAAAAGCGCAAGCATGGTCGAACAATAATATTCACGATCGCCTTTGTCTCGGCGCGGTAATGTGGCTCCTACAAAATTGACTACAACCTTGTCGTTCTCTTGATGAACCTCTACGGCATGCGATTTGTACAAAGGATGTGAGCGGCAGAAACGACTACAAGATTTGCGCAGTAACAGGTGTGAAGGCTCGGGACGGTCGTCTGCAACATCGGAATCGGTGTGACTCAGGTCATCTTCGTCTACCACAGATACGGGAACTGACTTACTCTTGAGCTTTGCTCTGGATAAAGTTACTCTGGTGCACCGTCTCACATAATCGTAAAGAGACATGTCCTCCAACTCAATTGGCCTGTGCACATAGTCATCAACCGGTGAAAAGGCAACAAGACGACCTTCTTGTTTGAGCAACGCAACCTTTTGCTCCGGTTCAGTGGGATCTTTTGCGTGCCAAAACTGCCTCGCTTCCGTAACAAAATTGCTCCAGAAAAAGGGCCTAAATACATGATCAGTGTAATGATCGGGATTTCCTAAAAGATATAAACACACCATTGGTGCGCCCATCTCCATTTTTGTGGTCAGCAGATTGACCACTTTCGTCATCAACCGCCTAGCTTTTTCGTGGCTTGAGATATTCCCGGAAACCAACTCCAGGTTTTTAGAAAATATAGTCCTTATGCAGTCGAACACCACGTGTGTCTTGAGCGATGCCTTCGTTATGTAGTCTGAGACATACAAAACAACTGCTTTAATTGCAGTACCTGAAGTGAGATTCGTAACATCTGTGTTGCACCGGAAAAGATAAGTCAACACAGGCGTGAACATATTGAGCCACGGCTCACCTTTCTTCATATAGATACCACCCGTATCGGGATCTACTAGCGTCTTCTCGTACAGAGCTCGAGGAAAACGGGCCTTACACCTGCCCCACTTGTTGTCCTTACAACCTTTGTAGAGATGATTGAGTTTCGTAGACCCGTCTTTGCGGAGGTTTCGTTGGCAATTGTGCACGTTCGATCGACTGATCAGATCATCAACAGTGTCTCCAAACTCTTCTGACCACTTAGAATTAGCTCCACATACATCACACTCTGCGGGTCGTGGCGGGTCGTGTGCTCTACACCGAGCAGGAGGCGGCACGGGCAAGGTTTCAACCGGACTACGGTAAACAGCTGATGACTGCGCCTTAGCGACTCTCTCGGTGACCTCAGCGTGGGTACCGTTCAAATATTCCCCGCAATGGACACTCTCTAACCATTGAACAATTTTTGTCTGCCAGTCTGACGCAGGATCCAGAATGCGATCCCTCATCACTTGTGGATTAACCGAGTTTTTGAGCCAGAGCATGAGATGCAGGTGAAGAGTAAGCCTGCCTTGTTGTTCCACGGTGCCGTAGTGAGCGTTATGATCGCCGTAGATACCTCGTTGACTGCTGTCCATGCCCAAAACATCCGTGATGAACGTCTCGACCATGAAATGGAAGAATCTCGCAGCCGCTACTGGATTTGCGCAAACCCGCCTGATACGTTCATCATTTTCAATTGACAATTCAGGGCGAAAGGGTATGTCAGAACCAGCCCAATATATGCAGATCGGGTGACGCTCATCAGCAGGAGAGAGGGTTATGTACCAGGAAGGAGCACCTTTGTGGGCTATAAGGGACCATATCTCTTGACGCATGTATTTTTTTGACGTAGTAGAGCCATCCACCTCCTTGGCAATATGATCAAGGTCAGTGAGCATTTTATAACATGCTTCCTCGTCGGAGGTGCGGTCTTTCACGACTTCACCGTCAGCTAACCGTTTGGCAAGAGACGATAGCACGGAAAGATTCAGATTGAGAAGACGATCTGCAATACTACTGAAAGCCGATTTATTAGCTAATAGCCAACCGCTGTCACTGGATTTTTTCATTTGGAGGTGACTGAAGACGACAAAAGGGAAGTGTATGTCTGTCTGAAAGCGCTTATCATGATACATAAGCAGATACTTAGCGTGTGCTTGCGTGGAGAGGTGTGCGGTCCCTAAACCACCTAGACCATAAGGAAACAACCAAGGAAACATTTTCGGGTATAACCGAGGGTTATTCCAGAGCGAAAGCGGTTGTTGAGCATGGCCCACAGCCAAAACTTTACCGCCGTTATCGAAGTGTTGAAATGCTTTGGCCTTAAGCTGAGCCACTGTATAACCCCGTCCGTTCATGTCCTCGCCTGTGAGACCATGAACAGAAAAGGAACATTGGCCAGACTCAACCCCATCTTCCTCCTCCATATCGTGCACGCTTGTACCCTCAGGAGTCTTGTTTGTGTCCATTTGTTTCCATTCAACGGAACACGGAGGCGCGCTCTCGTCGTATTGAGCCAAATTAGCATCTGATATAACTACGTCGGCGTAATCTGAATGATTTAGTATTAGCCATTGTAAAGCACGTTTAATCTCGTTTCGTCTTACCAGGAACGGGGTGCGCTTGAAATCTGCCTCAGTGGGTTTCACAGGACCAGTGAACAAAATAGCGAGCACGTCGTCCATGTCTGCTCGTGGGGGGGGCAGCTCATTGTATATTTTTGGCACAGGTGATTCAAAAGCTATGATGTTGGCCTTCATCTTCCGACGTCCTGTGGAGAGCTTGACAAAACAGCAGGAGGAACGTACTTTTGCAACTAAAAGTCTTTCCATATAGCGAAGTCCTGAAAGCTCAGGGGGTACCTCTCCAAGCCACAGTCCCTTCGCCAGTGCTAGATCAGGTAATGTGTCGTTTCGAAGACTGGCGCGACACCCTGAACAGATTTCACTGCAAGCACGGTCTATGATCGGCGACGTGAATTCTCTGATTGGGTCAGTTGCTGACTTGCGAGGCAAGCGGGTGACACCGGATTTGCGCAATATGTCGAGGTGGCCCTTCACTGCCTTCAGCCTCGACAACTCAACCCGGGGAGTCAACTGACCACACACAGCACACCCAGCCTCCTCAATGTTTCCAGCTTCCATTTTCTTGCAGGCGTTAGCTACGACAGTTTGTGCAAGGCAATCATCAAGAGGTTCAGGGGGGAAAGGAAACGCGTTCGGGTCCATGGCCTCAGTTTGAAGCTTTTTCAAACGGGTCCTACGTCTCTGGACCTTCGCTGACGATCGAAAGCCCAGAACGGTCACTGCCGACGCGCAAGACTCACTGCACTTATGAGACTCAAAGTAATTAGTTATTTCAATGTGGGTCGCTCTTCGTTTTTTGAAGGAATGTGCACCCGCCACTCTGCGCGCGTCGGTGACAGTCAGAAAAGGGATCAACTCCAACGGGGCTATATTCACGTATAAATTGGTCTGAGGAGAATACTGGTCCAACTTGTGTGACGATACATGCGCTGTAAAGGTAAAGCTGTAGTCTTTAGAAGCACGGCAGACCTCCACGGCACCTCCCACAACACTGTCTTTGAACAGAGCAAATGGAACAAGGAGTTTCGCGTGGCCACCGCGAAGACGAGACCTGGAGGTTCTGCTTGAAGAGGATGAGCTAGCTGCAGGCAGAGCACTAGCAGAGCTTGGTTTTCCCATCTCGTTCTTGAGAAAAGCCGTGAACAGACGGGATCTTCGCAAAGCATGGTGTAGTCGAGACTTATATCTGGGGTATCTGTTGAAATAAGGACCTTTGCAGGCCATATATATGTTGTGTGAAGTCACACGGGATGGAACGAGAGGTGTTTGGATGCTACAGCCCCAGCCAGACCACGAGAGTCTACCAAAAGACAGCACAGACCTGAAAACCCGAAAACTATATACACTGTGTTGATACACCAACGACAAAGTTACTTGTGATGAAAGCCCGCAAGAATCAAGTAAAAGCTGATAGTTTGCATAAGAAAGAGGTTTGCGGAGCATTTGGCGGCGCCTCATGACAGCCAGTAACTTGTCAGCCTTTTCAGGTAGATTAAACGGAGTGGTCATAGCCTTCTCTAGGCCAGCAATGTAATCTGTCTTGCGCATAAAACCTCTGCGCGCGCGATACAATGCAAGAGCCACCCTGTATCTGACTGACACGGGAGAAACATAGGCCCAGCGTAAGCAGCAATTGTCATTTGAAGAATACAACCCGGAGAATTGACAGGCAAGCTCGTATGAAAAAGCCAGGTATCTCCAAGTACGTCTAATGTAAAACTTTGCGTAACGCGATGTGCACGGCTCCAACCAACGAGCGAAAGAAACAAAATGCGGAAACAAGCTCAGAGGCAGCTTATAGAGACCAATCCCACGAAGTCGCGCACGCGAAAATCGGGTCATCGATGCAGAGGATCGAGCGAAATATATATACGGCATACGCCGCAGAGGCCGCAGGGGGGGCAAGAATGATAGAGAGAACCTGCAAGAGGTCATCCTCTGCACGAGGATACCCTCTACAAGGGCATGACCCGGATCCTGGTCCAACGGACCAGCGGGCCCAACGACGACGGTTGACGCATGACTCGACGCGTTGGCTGGGGAACAACAAGGACTGCGGTAGTCAAAGACCGAGCAGCAATTAACAGCCGACACGGAGTTGCTGGCATGGTTCACAAGGGAGTGCGCTACAACAGAGCGTTAGTTTTACGCGCGGCGCAACGGTCTCGGGACTCACAAGGTGGCAGGGACTTGTTCACTGGGTCTGTTGGACCCAACACCGAAGCCATAGCATTTTGAACTAAAGGACCACCCAATTTAAAATCAGTAAGGATTTACAAAAAAAAAAAAAAGAAAGAAAGAAAAAGAAAGAGAGGAAGAAGGGAGACGCACACGACGCGTCGCGGTTCGACCAAACCGGCTTACAGGCAAGAATACACAACGTATTTCCGATACGCGGGTTGAGATATTGTTCAGATACTTGACAATCACGAAACCCACGAAGAAAAGGGACTGTGAGTCTGTGAACACAAAAAACAGAAGAGACACGGGCTCACCGACAGACTGAACAGCACAGGAGCTTATTTTTGAGCAGCAGGTCGCTAGCAGCAGGAGGGACGCGCAACGCAGCATCGGGAAGAAGTAGGCAAGGAACGAACGAAAAAAGCTACCGAATTGGTGTACCCAGACTGAACCAACGTTAAGTAATCAAAGAAGCACATAATACGTGGCCCAAGCAACTACCGGCGTAATGTTGACATTTCCTTCTTATTCGGTACGGAGCACCAGTGTACGAGTGTACGAGTGATGAGAAGGGGACATAATAAGCAAATTGGTCGCGTTGAAAGGGTACTTAGGCGGGCTTTACAATACACCCATTAATGACACGATAGAGTACAAGCACCGTGTTTATACACTGTACTATTTCGACACCAAACAATAGCAATTGGCAGCGCGATGGTTCCCTATGAGTCAAGAGCTGCAGACGTAAAGCCACCCCTTTGCGCTGCCTTCCAACACATCCCACCCCGCGCGTGACGCGTCCAGAACACACCACCCACTGCGACGACTCGTGGAACATCGAGCTGAACAACGAGTCGTGCTTTGAGGCTAACGCCAACGTGTCACCGACAAGACGGGCTTATGCTGATGTGGATGCTCAAACTCACGCTTCAAGACCAACCAGGCACTGTCGAGACGGGACAGGTGCTGATGTAGGTGCTCGCGAAGATGTTAGAGCACCGATAGTTGAGAGGAGAGTGAGTGAGTGAGTGAGCGAGAGCGGGTGTGTGCGGACGTGTGGGATCAGGGACGCCAAGATTGACAATTATCGAGACAGGCGCCACTGTGTCCTGATTACGGAGAAGAGGAAACGGAGTTCAGTGCCGGTTCCCTCCACAGACGGGCGAACACGACGAAGAGACACTGGAGGGTTATAAACCCGCCAGTCTCGGTCCCTGCGAACACGACGATGAGACGTTGGAGGGTTATAAACCCGCCAGTCTCGGTCCCTGCGAACACGGCGATGAGACATTGGAGGGTTATAAACCCGCCAGTCTCGGTCCCTGCGAACACGACGATGAGACATTGGAGGGTTATAAACCCGCCAGTCTCAGTCCGAACCAGCCTGGAAGAACCAACAAAAAAAACCACTGGAAGAGTTAAGTATCAACAAACACGACCCAAAGAGAACAGAAAAATACGCACCTGAGACCTCGGGTCCACCTGTCACACCCTTTTCCTGCTTATCGGCAACCGTCAACGCTGGGCGAGCGGGTGGGAGATCAATCGATCATGAGTAGGCTACTAGACGGATGGCGGAAGGAAGTGAGTTACGGGAAACCAAAAACAGAAGTTCAAGCGCAGACGCACGTGGTGGGTGGGAACGAGCCCAGGCCTATTTTTTAGCGCTGGCAGGACGACTGTGGGAACGAGCTTCCAGAAATAGTTACAGAGTTCAAGCGCCACCACTTTAGGATGATCGACTCAAGCGCCGGAACTTCATATCATCAACCACCGCCCACAGACAGAGTCTCAAGGCGAGCAGTGCGTCAGGGAACCAGGTAAGTGGTACACCAATGCTATCTAAGCGATAAGCTGACAATTTGCAGCTACCTATACCGGTCTACTCGCGTACAGAGCGTCTCGGAGTCCTATATCTCCGTGCTCGTTCGTCTCGACACCAGAATATCATCTACCCAGCTGAACATCACAGAGTACTATATCTCCGTGATCGTTCTCGGCACTCGTACCCCTCAGCACACCCTCAGACTCAACGACGAGACCAGAATATCATCTACCCAGCTGAACGTCACAGAGTATTATATCTCCGTGATCGTTCTCGGCACTCGTACCCCTCAGCACACCCTCAGACGCAACGACGGAAGCTGGTTCCCGACATGATGGCCACGGCACAACGTCCCGACCGAGTGGGCTTCGCACTCATGTCAAGCCTCCAGCATACCTTGATTGAAGATGGACTGTTCACCATCGTCAACCAAAAGCCCTCTGGATTCCCCAGAATTCCCTCACGGTCTCCACATGACCCAGGTCCTAGGAGTCAGTCACTGGGTGGAGTCGAACACCCTAGCTGGTTAACGGAGTCCATGCCTTTCCTCGCTTTCGTCCCGGCACTAAACCCTTTCAAAACAGAATGGCTTGAGCCACTGGACTACACAGAGGACACCATGCCTGTGGTCCTGGACACGCGACTTGGGGCCGGTGGAATGTTTGTGTTGGACAGCGAGATCATACGACTGTGGGAGGAGCTGGAAAGAGTGCTACGCAGGTTGCTGAGAGTTTCTATGCGACTGGCCAACATCGGTATCCCGCGAGACTTTCGCTTTTGGTCGTATCCGAGTCAGTACGGTTACACTCAGCCCCATTTCTCTGAGGTGATAGCACGTCGTCACGCAATTGCATCGCAGCGTGCATTTCTTCCCTTAGCTGGTGCAATATCATACTTTGCCCATCATATGAAAAAGCAGGAAGAGGTTAGAGATGCACAGAACGGAAGAACACACCCCCAGGAGCTCAGCCAACAGGAAATAAACGAGCACCACTGGAGACAGGTTCTGGACGTTTTGCAGAAGGAAACGGGGCTATCACATATCTGGTTGACGTACTGGAGAAAGTCCTTCCTAGACACCGTACCTGTAGGAGCTTTCGTCGAAGCACAAAAATTCAAACATTTGTTACCCGTTCTCATTGCAGCAAAAACGCCGCTAGCAATTTACTGGGGCGACGCTCGAGAGACATGGACCATACCACCTGAACTTTTTAGATGGGCGCCTAGCCCGAGAGTGTTAAATAGACTTGAGCTGATACGGTACGGTCGCACGGCGAGGCAGGAGGTGCCTCAAGACGAGATAAATGCATTAGAGGCCGAGGTGAAGAGAGTGGAGTCTGGCCAACACGCAACTCACAGCATAGGAGGACAGGTGTACGAGGTAGTTCTTCCAGCCCTCGACAGAGACGCAGACAGAAGCACTCGCTCTCACCGACAGCCAGTCGATAAACCCCCGCCATGCGTCGTTACAGTGCACCCCAACTCCGGACAGCGCCCAGGCGAAGACATGGCTGCGTTCTTTAGCAGACGCGAGCGAGAGAAAAACGCGTGTATTGCTCGCGAATCGGCGACGGACCGACAGCGCCGATTGCAAAGAGAGGGTGTTGCCGCAAAAAGACCTTCCACCTGGACGAAAGGGAGCAACAGTGTTCTATTGGGAATTAGTGGATGGTGGTCGACGACGGATTCCGGCAGGGCGCAATCACTACGAATCTTACTGGGAGGAATACGGTTCCCGTCAGAGAAGGTATAACTCCCTGCGCAACGAGTGGGACGTGTGCACAGAATTTGATCCAGACGACGGACCCCCGTCCTGGTCTGACGAGGAGGACACAGGGACTGTCCAGCCCTTGTTTGAAGTGACTCCTGACGAAAATCTCGACCTCGACTGCGAAGGGGAAACGCAGCCAGCCGAGTATCTTCGTCGTCTGCACGGTGAAGGTGATCCCATGTCCACCCATCCTGCACTGGAATTTGCAGATCCGCTCGAGGACATTGCTTACAACCGATTGGGTTTTTTGGAGCATGGCGGAGGCACCGTTACTGTTACCGACAAAGACGTTAGCTGGAACAAAATCCGCAATATGCTAGGGAACGCTCGGTCGGAGCAGGTAGCACTGGTTAAAAAAAGCACCTCTGACAAGCTGCGGCACTTCATTACTGTCCTGCTCTCCGCAAAGAAACTCGATGATGTACCAGCCTGTTTGGATCTGAGTAACGACCAAGCAGAAATACACGAAAATTGGGGGTTTGCTGTGATCTACATGGATGTTATGGATGGATACTACCTGATCTCACCAGAAGCAGGAGACAAGGTCCCGTTTCCAGCTCGCCTTTAAGGAGTGCGGACGACGTTCTCGAAATTGCGCGTCGCGGATGGGGGCCCGACCTACGAAAAATCATACCGAATCTGATACGGCAAGGGATAGCTTTCAACACGTTTGTTCGTGACAAGGCCATCCCCCGTCCAATACCCGCAGTTCCTCTCCCACCTCCGCTGTTAGGATACCGACAAAAGAATTTTTCTGCATCGAGAGGGAGGACAGCTGCTCGACGAGTACCGGGCTTATGCTCATCAACGAGACTGTTTCTTGCGGACCGAAAGAGGTCGCGCAGCTGTCCTGGCTGGAGGTATCGTTGCACGTCTAGCACTCCATGTGGTCAAAGAAGACGCGGGGGTACTCAAAGGTCCCTCAAAGGATGTGTGGTTGTCTGGAGAGTGCGTCTGGGATGGCAAGGAAAGTGACGGGTTTTGGGACGATCAGCTCAGCCAATCCGAGATAGACTTGATCTGCGGCGTGTACGACAGTTGGGACAGGGCAACGGGATCGCTGGGGATACATGCAGGTGGCTCAGAAGTCTTGGTGGCCCAGGCAGTCCTCATGGAAAGTGAGCGGGTTGAGCTGTGGATACTGGAGTCGGGAACGCGGAAGCTTGGTTTCACAGCGGTTGCAGAACATTGGTCACGGGAGCGAAGACGTGTTGAGCAACGCTGAGTGGAAGCAAGCCATCAAGTTTACCAAGGACTCGTACAGGCTAGCGCAGAAGACCGACGACCTCGCCCATCAATACCTCGGTAGACGGTTTTAAAACATGCCGCTAAGGCACATGCATTCAGGTATACTTAAATTACCTCAAGGAACGTTTGGTTGTATATAATCTCGGACTCACATGTAGCTTACTCCATACCCAGATGTATTACACAGATTGTAGTCAAAATTAAAGTGTATTTTACCAAAGAAAACGCGCCATGCATCAACAATTGCTGAAGAGTGAGCGTGCAGCAACAATACTACCACATTACAAACTGTAAAACGGAACACTGCAACGAAACAACGAATACTACCATATATGTTACGTAAACAACATCAGAAACTTAACGGATAGGTATATTATATAAGCAGACACCAGAAACTCCAGTGACGCTTCTCGTGCGCTTGATTCAGGACCACCACCTGGAGCTCAACGTAGAGTTTTATAACTCCACGAATGAGCCCGGGCCTCACGGATTACGATACCACCTAACCTCGTGTGCCACTGCATCGCAGCTCAACGTGGAGTTTATAACTCTACGAATGAGCTCGGTCCATGGATACATGGGGCGCTGGAAGGAAGGATCTGGAGAAGAGGCCGAAGAGGTAGTAGCGACCGACGTAGTTGTTGCGACGGCTTAAGAAGAGGTGATTTGATGGGAGGTGCTGGAGAAAGGACTAGGTCGGCCATCGAGTCGATAATCAAGCCTTGGGACCTACCGTCGGAAACTGTTTGCCGATGTACGCTTGAACAAGGTCGAAGAACGCTCAGCCCCAACCGTCAAAAAATCCGCTGGCGACAGCTGGTTTGCGCGGTAAGTTCTAGCTGCTGTCCTTGAGGCCAGTTCAAGTTATTTATCGAGGTTTGACTTGCAGGAACTTTTTTCGACCAGGGTTGGTTGAACCCCTTCGAAAGCGTAGATGCAGGTCGATGAGTCGTCCTCCCAACCCATCGCACTAGCAAACAATCCACCCAGGCTTCCAGTCCGGAGTCAGCTCTCTGGCTGGGCACCCAGGTCACGGTCGGTGCCTACAACGGCGCCGACAGCTGTTGATCAGACATCTCTCGTGTCGTTGGCCAGCGGTCCGCTCCATCGCTCTCCGTGTAGGTGGCCAGGGCAATGTTTGTCCAGCAGAGGTGATTTTCCTCGAGCCCAGCAACCAAGCACCGCGGCAAAACCCTTTCCCTGGTACCATCTAACCTCTATCCCCATCGCGCTCACGACAAAACCGTTCCAGGCTGCTGTTGATCGGGCATTCAGCGCCCGACCCAGGGTGTGCTTCCCGCACATTGGCAGGGCGGTTTGCGGGTCACAGTTGGTGCCTAGACGGTGCTGACTGCTGTTTGATCGGACAACATTGTCCGATCCAGGCGATACACCGTGTCGTTGGCCCCTTCCCTGCGCTGGAAACCGCCCATGGTGGGTCTGATAGTCACGTGTTCGGCGAAACGGGCCACAAGGCACACACGCCCATGCGGATGCAGGACCAGATGTGGACCCCTGCGCTTACCAAGAAAAAGGGTCTACCTTCAGCCATATCGACAACAACCTTGTTTTTCCGCAACCTCGAGTCATGACAGGCACAAGGAAACGCAAAAATCGCCGGGGTCGACCCAACCCCCAGAAAAGGGCTAAAAACTGGGAGCACTGGAAGAGTAGCGGTGGTTTTGATCGGGCTGTAGCACGGGCAAAACAGGGGCTGCGTGAGCAAAGTGAGTGTTTGTTGGGACTACCACTGGGTCGCCACTGACAACAACTCGCAGAAACCTTAGTCCTCGAAGAGTTTCCCCCGGACTTCATCAAGAGAGCAAAGAAGCAGAGCATTGTACGCGACGTCACGGAGACGAAGTACACCACCAACTACAACGCGTTAGCGACGTTACGCACGTCCACCAACGTGATGGTCAGAGGACCGGGCCCTCTAGAACAGAGACTTCGCCGTGGGTCTGTTCGCACACGTCGTTTCTCCCCGTGCGTCCTCGGAGCTGATGAAGCTGTGGAATAATTTCAAAGCCACAACCCCCAAGCATTCAGGGAAGGGGGACAAGAACCGGTCCATGACACAGGCGTTTCATTTCGGGACATGGTCCATCTATAGCCCCACACCAAATCTGACCGCAGACACACGCAACCAGACCAGCACATGCATTGCCGCGATGGACGCACTGCTGGCAGGCATTAAGCATTACGTCCTCATCCCAGTCCGGCGGATACTGTTAGAGCATTTCCCTGAGGACTGGGAGCGACGTCAGAAGTGAGTGCCCCCATCAGACAGTTGAAAACACACTCGTACTGATTCAAGTGCCACAGAGCGTACCTTTGCGTTGCCACCCCCGCCTTACAACGTGTATATGCTTTGCGTCCAGCAACTGACTTTGAAGGAGTCGCCTCCACAATCGCCGATCAAAGAAGGGTGGCAGCGAGATCCCACACACCGACGTGAATGATGCCCGGCATTCGAGGACCTTTGTTTACGTGTTCGGCGCTTTTGAAGGAGGACGAACCGTGTTCCCTCAAGTAGGGGTGACTTGTGGCGCCTACGAGCACCCAGCTTCTGGCTGCCAACACCAGACAACTGTCCCACTTCAGCGAACCTGCCATTGGGCAAAGGGTGGTGTTGACAATATTTTGTAGAGAACGCGTTGATGTGTCGAGCTGGGGTTTACGAGTAGCTGTTTCACATATGTACAAAGGGCCGAAATTTGACTTCACTTTTGCATCACTGTGAATATTGAGGCTTCAGCTCCATCACCACAAAGTCTCCAAGCAGGATATATATTGCGTAACGTACAGGATGAGCAAATTTTAGAACGCCAACGGAGACACACAAAAAACAGATAAGCACGCGTTGAGACGAGACGAGTAACGACAGTACACGGTTAAAGCGGAAGGAGTGGCAACGAGTCAGGAAGGTGGCAAATCGAGCGAACTACTGGGTTCAAGTTGAACCTGTGTTAGCCAAAACAATCGCAAAGAGCGCATTGAAATGGCAGGATCTGTTACTGGGCACTCGGCATCTTGTCCCAACTCGATAGGGTGAAACCGACTGTCACAACCGAGAGACGGTCAATGTCGGCTTTACCGTATCGGGGCAGAGCCCTCAATCGATCCCACATCTGACGGCCGAAACGCGAAGCCGTTGGAGCCTTTAGCCGTGTTGGAGCGGCCATCATAGACGGGAACTGAAGCAGTGAGCAAGAAATCAATAATTCAGTCAGAGAAAGCATGGGGAAGGGACACAAACTTTTGTCTTGGAACTTGAGGAAAGGAGGAAAGGGAGCGGCGGACGTGGCATACTGAGTGCTTGAGCCAGCGACAGGGGTGCCAGGCAAAAGCCACCCTCGTCACGGAGGCGAAGGGGTTGGGCTCCGCGAAATCGGGGGCAGCTAAGAAAGACAGGCGTTACTATTACGGAGGGATTACAAAACTTGGAACACACACCGCTGGCACTGGAACCTTGCTCGCGTTTCCTGGTAGAGAAAGTGATAATGCCCCCCTTTAAACTGGAGCGTGAAAGGCCTGCAACCCAGCAATTGCACCCACAGAGGACTGGAACAACTGAAACTCTTGCTCCATTAACATGAGACCGATCTTGTAAGATTCGCTATTCTGCATGCCGGAGGGTTGGCTTAGATCACTGCGCACAAGGACACCGGTGACAATGAAGACCGCCACCGAACGAGAGTCGGACGTCGGCTTGTAGCAATCATAACCTTTGACGAAGAGGTTCTTAGGGCCTCGACAAATGTTGTAGAAATGGTTTGTAGGCTCACAAACTCCAAGCTAGCACGGAAACGACTGCCAAAACGACGGATCGTAAACACAAAGAAACGATACAGCGACCAGAGACTCACGCGCGGTCGTTCTTGCTAGGGAGCCCGTTACGCACAAGCGGCGTATTTGGCTGTGGCAATATACGCGTAGCCCTCGTCTGGCATTGCCTCTGGAGGAGACATAAGGAACCATGGATGCCTGTGTCTGGAAAGAAATTGGTTTTTTAAAATGGTTTTAGTCAATTAAAAGGCACTCACTTCTTGGCAATGGGTCACTGACTGTGGAATTTGTATTTGGCCGGGTTAGACCCTGCTGGCCGTTACAGAGGTAACGCAATTCCAATACAACGGATCTTGTGCAAACTCGGACATTTCAGAAACAAGTAGGGGACCACGCAAGGGTTGCTTCCTCCTCTTCCAGCACCAACAAGTTTTGTGCGGGTGAGGGATGTCATCAGAGACCTAGCTTCCTAGTCCACTTCACATATCAGAATTTCTGCAGATTCTGTGCGGACCGTGGTACGAGCAAGAGTGAGAAGAAAAAATGCTACATCATGCCAAAGCGAGCCGACCGACTTACTCATAATTCCACAGCATCCAATTTGGTCATCTCTTCGACAGGCTATCATCAATCGATCCTCCGCGAAAGTTTCTGAATGTTTACAAAAAGAAAAAATGATTGTTGAGGTGGGGAAGGGATAACAAACGCAAAATTAGAAGAGACATAAACTCACTCTGACGGCGTGTTGTTACCCGTTTTTCGTCCCAGCTCGTCGTTGTATGTGAAAAGGGATCAGTACAAACGCACGCCCGTCCTCACTCTCACAATCAGCCTCAGGTTCCTCCAGAGGATTGTCATCCTGCCGCCGACGGGCCTCCTCTGTCAAGAAAACAAAGGAAAACACAGCTCTTGGACTTGGAGGGTTTGGTAGGAGAACAGGGAGTTTCGGAACCTAACAAGTCAGGAGAGAGCTCGAGGAGAGGAACGAGTTGAGCAAAGGAGGGGGTTCTCTTTAATCAGAATGAGATGCGGAAACCGGGCCGAACCCCACTTTTTTCTTTCAAAATCTCGTTGACAAACTCCGGCAAATCTTCAGATTCCGAAGCAGAAGAATCTACGTGCAGAGAAGTGACACCAAAAAGCAGACCTGACCTTTCTCCTGAGCCAGTGGGGGAAACGAACGGAGTACTGGGCTAGAGGGGTGGTAAGGCCTGACCAAAAGTCCTGTGGGTCTGGGAGTTATCAGGTGGGCCCTGTGCAATTGACATACGGGCTTGACAGTCCGTATCTGAGGCCACTGCTGAAGCTACTAACAGGACAGACATCAACGTCCAACCCAAATCAGGCTAGAAAAATGTATACACGCCAACAAACCTCTGACTTGACGAGAAACGGGCGGCGGAAACTTTTATTGTTTGGTAGCACCACACTTGCTTTAGCACGTCTGCGGAGCAATGACTGTTTCTTCCGGGGGGGAGACTGCATTGGCACCCGGGCGTAACAGGACGACTCAGTTCGGGACGCTACCGAGTTGAAAAGTCTACGCCAATAATAAGGCAAAACAAAAGGAGCGCAAGCATCAAAAAGAGGGCAAAGAAAAGGCAGTACACAGACATTCGGAACGCAGGTCGTTACGTCAAGTAGGCTCCGCTGAATCAGAAGGTTTCGGATGTCAACAGGAATGCGAGACTCCTGATCCACCGCACTGAAAGGCAATTCAAAGCGAGAAGTTTAAAAGGGCAGATTAAGAAGAAAGAGGGTGAACGAAAGTGAGTGTAGCTCACTAGTTCTTCCAAAGAGTGGAGGTTTTTTTGGCAGTTGGAACAAACTGCTTCTGGAAATGCATGGCCGAAACAGTCAGAAGCCCGACAAGTTTTAATAGTAAAAGAAAACATAAGAGTAAACGAACGTACGCGAGCGGTGAAATCGGCGCAGGGCGCCGTCATTCACACCGCTCTGTTTTTTTAACTTGGCAGTTTTCTAATCTACCGGGAAAAGAGGCCGTTCGCGCGAAGCAAGCACGTTTCTTCGAGCGATGGAGTCCTGGGGGGTGGGCCAAGGCACAATAGCGACAAGCAGTGTTTACTGGTGTCAGAAGAAAGGTGCAAAAAGGATAAATATAGGAACAACATACCCAGCCTAGGCACTAGACGCCTGACGCTTTTTAACTAGGGAGGAGTGCAAAGTCAGACGGAAGAGCCACAGAATCAAGTGAACAGAAGAGGCATCTCACGGCGAGGATGAGGGTGTGTAGGGCACCTTAGGCAACGCAGAACTCATGTGCCAGGAAAGGGACAAAATCACAAAGACACAGAATATGAACCAAGAACTGAAGACAATATAGGTTCATGGTGAGAAAACCCTTCGTTTAAATAGTGTTTCCAAGACAGACAGAACCAAAACCGGTCAGCGACGATCCAAGGACTAGCGAAGGAGAAAGAAACGTAAGTAAAAGTTCGTTTTATCATGCCCAAAAAAGACAGATCATACGTGTCTCCCCCCACAGAACCAAGCGATTAACCAATGGACAAGCATCAAACGCAATATTATTACGGCTGACGCTGGTTTTGAGCACCTTGAAGGGGCGGATGGCTCCAGGGCGATGGATCCAGCAAAATAAGAAAACAAACATAATGATGTGTGGATCAATCTACGAACTACTCCGCAAGCTCAGTCCAGACAACCGAAGAGAACTTGCTAGTGCCCGAGGAGACAGCACCATCAGCAGGACAAGAGGCTGAATAAGCACCTAAGTCCAACCCCACCCGCCTCCCCCTTTCCACCAATTCAACTACCGGGCACAAAGAGGACCGTTTGAAAACGCTGATCAGCGTAGATAACGATAAGGCATAACGTTCGTTTGCACGTTGTACTGTCACCATCGGAAGCAACAGATAAGCAACTTTTCATAGCTGAGCGACTTAGTAGAACGAACGACTATCGGATCGCTTCAACTACACACAAAATCATAAAGCGCCTCGCAGTAAAACAAACACCACGAAACGAAGGAGTAATCACATCACAATAAAACCATTGGATTGTTCCGTTTACAGAACGCTGCGTCGCGCGCGAAGTGTGTCTGAAGTCGAAATGTGAAACGTCAATCAGGAGTGCGTAAGCGAAAAGAATCCGAGGTCAGCCACAAAGTGGAAAACCGAAGCAAACAACGTAGTGCGAGCCGCTGATTACCTCGGGGGGGCCATAAAGAACGGGAAAGCGCAGGTCGAAACAACAACAAACCACCAGTGTTTCGTTTCGGAAGCACTCAGCAACCTACCTGACATGAATCAGTTCTACGACCTGGGGCAAAGCCTGTAAGCGTGGTATTCCGAACCTCACGCGCAGCGCTGTAAATCTAATGGTTACACTCTTTAGCTCACACGTGCGGCTCAATTACAATAAACCTACGCAAACAGGTCGAAAGACGCCGTACCTCAGTTAGCAGACATGGCGAAGGTGGGCGGAAGTTCATCTAGTAGTAATTCTATGACAGACAAGAGACCGTGGACACAGCTTCGCGCTAATGGCCTGACGCGGTCAAGGTGCGAGAGATAGGAGTACCCTTGGCATGGAGACTGGTGGTTGAAGACCAAGGGGGGCTCGAGGAATCCGTTTTTCGCATCCAAGGGGAAATTGTTGTTGTTAAAGACCTTCCTGTATCTACAAAAGGCCTGGCCGGTGAGTCTCATCACGCGACTGGACGACGTACGTAGTACCCGCCTTCACAGCCATGCAAAAGTGGGGCAACTGAGACAAGGAATTACCCTTTCCGGCCTAGGATTGCAAGCATTTGATGACGCGATCACAGGCTATCAATGTGGTGGAACTCTTTATTTGTCCGCAGGCATATGTCGACGAGCGACGAATGGACG